>APFE030754876.1:0-37160 GCA_000404065.3 Pinus taeda
CTTAGATCACCCAACACTATGATGTTACACTAGAAAACCAACAACACTTCTCTACAAGATACAAGATTCCAACCTCTAGATCTCTATGATGAGGGATCCATATATAGATTATTGTAGGGGGGTGAGTCAGCTTCTGGGATTTTAATTAGTGTCCTCTCTCTGATAGTTCTTGATTCCACTTGGAGATTGATGATCTCTTACTCATCCCTGGGCGAAATCAGAGAGGCAAGTGTCAGAGGAGAAGTTTCTAGAAGATTCTATGATCCTCCATCTCGCAAACTGTCTCTGCCATTTGTCCATTCTCATCCATCGCACCCTACAGAGGGGCCATCCAGTATGCATTACACCTTTTACACTGGGAATGTAGTATGCATCGCACCCTCTGCACTGGGCATTCAGTATGGTCCAGTTTTGACCAGTTCTGAGCAGTTTTCAGTGGAGAACTTCTGGGAGATGATGTAATCAACTGACTTTGTTCCTTTAGGTAGTGAAGCAACAATTTTAGGGACTTAGGAGCCCTCAGTTTGTGGACATTTATGATTGGGGTTGCAATGTCCAAAAATGTCTATAATAGTTGCCCCCTAAAGCATGAGGTCGTTAATCTTTTGATGTCGGGTGAAATGCTTTATCATGAGGATCCAAAGTTTTTTTGAGCTGGGAGGTGACCTGTAATAAGATACTATATAATAAATTATCTTCATAATATTTTTCATGATTTAGTTGAGGTGGGCATTCCCATGCTCAGCTTCATAAATTCATTTTCATGTACATAGGACAGACGACCGTCTGTTTGGCAGACTGATGATTCGGACGGAGTCATCATCCTTTGATTTGGATGATCATCTGTTCGGAAATGATGTACATTTGATGTCTTTATATTCGTAAATATATCGCAGCCCGGATGGATGAAACTAGATCCGGGGTCTTCAAAACTTGTTCAATATTCACTCAGAGTACAAGTCAATCCATGTGAAAAATGTTCTGGAGTCGAACATGGAAAGACATCGCCTAATTACCAGCCAACGATGTAAGCTGTTAACAGGCACGAGAGGAATCACCAATAATGAAAATGACCCTCAAGGTACTACAGTACAATTCATGCGGTGTGAAAAAGGACTTGGCGTCGAACACCACGCAAAATCTCTCGGTCAAAGGCCATTAATGTAAACCTGTCGCCAAAAGTGAGAAACTTGCCATTGAGGCATGCAAGCTTCAAAGTACTGAAAGGGGTTGTTCCTAAGTTGACTTCTTGGATAATGAGCTGATGTCGACAAGAAGTGACCCGTCGTAGGAGGGCCTTAATGAATCCCACATCTATGACACGGAATGGAGCAAATGATTTTGGATGTGAAAACGATATGATGATACACGGTTCATGGTGGCGGTCATGAAAGAATGGAGCATGAATGTATTGCAGTAGATGAGACGCAGGTGAATTCTCTGAGCGACTTCTCTTGAACATACCAGTGAAACTGACGATGGATTGGTAGCGTTAATCCCAAATATGGATGGTGTGACAGACCAATGGTAATATGGTTGGTGAATGGAACAACCCAACTCGACTCGGATGTGGAGTGAAAGTGTCATGTTCAAGAGCGACTTGCTACCAATAAAGTTTCTTCAAGTTTTCTTCCCAATTTTCCCCAGTGATTGATGACTAGTACTTCTTTATTTTTGTCAATCTTGAGGAGGATAACATATGCTTATTCTATAATCTGCTCTTCAGGTGAACTCGTCGCTATGTTTTAACGAGCCTAGCGACAGTGAAACTCGTTCTTGTCTGTATGGACAAGTTTGTCTCTATTCAGTTTTAACAAGTTTAACGACAAAGATAACTCGGTCCTTTTCAATTTTAGAGAGCCTGAAAGGGACAGAAAGGAAACTCCAATGATTCTTTTTCGTCATATTATCCCTTAAGTCCGAAAAAGCGTAAAATAATACGAAAGGGATGAATCTTCGATAGTTTTAACAAGTCGAATAAGACAAGCGCTCGACCTTTTGTGTAATAATTCCTCAAGTCCAAAAAGATTAAAATCTAGAGGAGGGATAGCACTTCTGATGACTTTAACAAGCCGGAGAGGCTAATCGCTGAACAATCTTTTCATATTTTACGAGTCAGTTGAAAAGAGCTTAAAGGAGATTCGTTTTTCAAGGAATGAGTGATGATTTCGGGTAGCAGCTGATTCCAGGTAAGGTTTGGAATTTTCCAATCACGGTAGTGTCACAAGGATGGCTAATAGAATCACTCTTCGCAGATGTTCCTCAAAAGGGTAAACAATCAAATGGAGGCGTATGATCGACTAAAACAGAGTGGAGGTGATGATGAGAACATGACCAAGGCTCAAAAGCTGATGATAATGCATTCACAACGGTTATTTACCAGAGATCGGTTCATTTTTTAATGAGCTTAAACTCTGGGGGAAACATTTGCTCATTTCTTATGTTTAATTTTTAACGAGCTCGAACTCCATGAAAAAACTGCTCGTGCCAGTCATATGATAAGGATATCTCATCTCAGATGCCATTTTTTATGGAGCTTGCACCTTTCAAAGCTTTGCCGAAGATGCTTTATTTATGCAAGTTAGGAAACAACCAAGAAATGGTCACTTTTCACTTGCATGCAGAAAGGTTTGCATGCCCCTAGGTATAATGAAAAATTTCTAGGTTACCATATAGAAGTTCCTGCTTTTGCAAGATAGTTTCCATCGACATCATAGATAGAAAAACTTCCTGGCTTAGTCCATCTGGACCAGGTTGGTTCTAAATCCCAACCTCCTAACCTTGATGAGGGAATCTTATTCTGGTCTAACTCCCTTTTCCTATAAGGATGGTTGTCAGGTTAGAATATTGGTATTTAGGGATGATCAAGGTCACTAGAACTATCCTCCTTCCCTTTCGAAAGATGGGAATGATGGTGGTAATCTTTCCATGGTGCCTCGTCAATCATTATTGAATGAATGATTCCTTTGTCTGTATAGTGTACTTGTGACCAAGGATCTGAAGGGGTGCCATATTCCTTAGACCTATCTATCCAAATGCTTGATGAGCGTTGATATGGGTTTGCCTCCCATGCTAAAAACATTGATTGCTATAATATTTCCAGTGGGCTTAGAGGCAATACCTGCAGATGATCCATATTAATATCGTTTTCTGACATCTTTTGAATGGAAGATATCATATTGCAGGTTCCCACCTTAGCCACTTCCGCCAAACTGGTTGGAGGCCGTAGGGTAAAAGTTCCCATTAATGTGGGGTCTTTTAGTAGGCCTACTCTGATATTTTGAAGCGAATTAGGGCTTCCATGGATCATTGGAATGCTTCCCGTAACTTGTGAACTGTTGGGGAGAAATGTTTGTTGGTCGATGATTGTAATTCCTCCTTGGAAAGGAAATGCAATCTTCCTAAAGTAGGTCGGCACGATGGAAGCCAGGGCATATATCCAGGGTCTTCCCAGTAGGATGTTGTAATCGAGGTTTCCTTCGATAACTTCAACATCAATTTCTATTGTTTTGCCCCCCAGTTCGACTTGCAAGTTACTTAATATCGCATACGAGGTGTATGTTCGTCCATCAAATGCTTTTAATGTCGTCGATGATCGCGACAAGGGTGGAGACCCTAAATTTTTCCAACAACTCATCGACATAATACATGTGGATGCCCCCTCATCAATAATTGTTCTATGAACAATTTTGTTGAGGGCTTTCACTTGAATGAGGAAAGCTAGTTGAGTTGGTAACTAAGGGTCGTATCCATTGTGATTAAAGGACACAAGATTGGAATCTGTTGGGTCAATCCCACCTATTTCTGATAACAAATATTGCTTTTAGGAGGGGCAATTTTGTAGAACTTCAAGTTTCGACATTGCGGAGGGCGATTGGGCTAAGTCCTCCACTATATTATAGTGTTGTGCTACTCTGGCACGAGGATTAAACATGTTTGTGTACTACTCCCTTTGGCAGTTTTATTAATTCAGGAATGATGGGTGGCACAACTTCGGTCGAAGTTGTTGTTGAACTACTAGGGTGATCATTATCCTTGTTATTCGACATCTGTGGATTCCTGTAATCTTTATTCCTTGTTGATATCAAAGCATCATTCATCTGCCTTGAAACCGACAACATTAGCACTTGGGATGGGGAAGCATTTTCGCTAGCAACCAAATTTGTTCCTGGGTTCGGAAACGGATCAGTCAATACAACCGAGGTTTTTAAACTTTTGAAGAATTTTCTAAGCTCATCTTTATATGGACACTCTCTTGTCCAGTGATCCTCATCACATATTAGGCATGGACGACTTGGTTTCTTATCCCCAGAAGGGTTTGCAGAATATTTTTCAGGAGACGACTCTTCCCGGATCTTCTTCTTCCCTTTCTTTTTCTTCTTGCCTCCCGATTGCTTGGGTTCTTTGCCTTTGTTTGTCGACACTGCATTTACTTCCGAGGCTAGAAGCTTTTCATTTGCAGTTTTACTTGAAACCGTATGGGCATTTTTCGATGTAGCCTTTACGGTTTTAGTGCTTATCGTACCTATCACGTCATAGCCGGCATGAGAGTCTTTGTTTGATTTATGAGGGGGAGGAACGGAAAATTCTGGTTTAGGAGCATTAGGGATTTTATCGTAGAGCGTGCCAGACTGAGTATAGATCAAGTCTAGATATTGTGCACGAGCAATAACTTGCTCTTCAGTGATGACTCCTCCCTTTGCCGCATCTTCTGTAATAGAAGGTAACAATGACTTAATAAACCATTCAACCAATAGCTAATCAGGAACATATGTTTTTACCATTCTACGACGATGTCACCACTCATGAATATGATCGAATATGTGAGTGGCTGTCGTTTGTTTGAAATTGGTGAGCAGCTCAGTTCCTATTTTGTACCTTATGGGTAACTGAAAATGGGTTAAAAAGGTTGTGGCTAGGGTACTGAAGTTATCAAACGAAGCTCTAGGAAATTCAATATACCATTTTACTGCCAGACCAGTTAACGTTCGCTGAAAGAAGCGAAGCCTGATTGAATCATCATTGAGAGTGTTGGATGACAAATACAGATGAAAGGTCATCACATGATTTGATGGGTCTTCACCCAGATTTCCATTAAATTTAGGAATATTAGGCGAAAGTTTATGCGGAATCACTGGCCACCAAGGGGCATAGGAAATTGGATCATTCGTTAGTCGATTTAGAACTCTAAAGTTGCCACAAAAGGAAACTGTTGATTCAGGCTTGGCAGAGCATACCCAGGATAAGATGGAATTGCCTGAGCAGATGGTCTTTGCATACCAGCATAATGCATTTGATGCTGGTAACTTTGATAAGGTTGATGGGCATGACCATTATGATATGGTTGATATTGAGCGTTTTGATTCTATGGCTGCCCATTACTTGCAAAGACTTGTTGCTCATATCATTGGTAAGCTTGTTGGAATTGCGGTTGTTGGTATTGCACCATCCATGGTTGTGAAGCCATGAGCTGTTGTCCAGTACTGACTGTTTTACCAAGATGGGGGGTGATGGTCCCCGTTTGAACCTGTGTCATTCGACTAGTTGGTGATTGCAGTTGTGTCATAGGTACAAGAGGTTGTTGCATTATAACCTGAGAAACCTGAGGTTGGCACACAACTGGCAACGCTTATACTGGCGACACTTCCAGAATAGCCGACGTAATGGGGATATTTGTCATAGGCAAACTTTGTTGCATTAGGTATACAACCCTTGGTTGTTGAGGTAGGATTGGCACCCAACTGCTAGTTGTAATTCTGACATAACCTAAATTTTGTTGTGAACTCTCGCATGGTTGTCGTTCCGAAGAAGGTAATGAAAGGGTATATGGCCCTCCATACGATGGTAATCCAGTACTCATAGGAATGATTTTCCTTTGGGGACCGGTTTGCCAAAATTGACACTGGGAGGGATCAATTTATTGAGACCCAACGTAAGAGATTCCATATACAATTTCGGACGAACAAACGAGAACAGTCCATACTGTCAAAACAGCCCTTGGATGGACTCCATCCAGCGATTGAGAGCTAGTTGGGATAGATGGCATGACGACGAACATTGTCGGAGTAGCAGCAGGAATTTCTGTCGCTGCTGTGTTAGGTGACACAGTCCTAGATGTCGATGGTTGTTCAGACATATTAAGCCTATCCAAAAGATTCCTTACCGATTCTTCAAGAACTTCTGATGGCAGGAGAATAACTTCTGATGAAGAAGGATATAGGGTGATCCCAGCTCCAAATTGCGATGGAGCACTAGATGGGGGATCTTCCACAATCTCTTCTATGGTAATCAATCTAGGAGGAAGAGGGAGACCGTTAGGTTTGTAAAATATTTATGGTGCCGAAGAAGGTACAAATTCTACAACTATAGATGTTCTGGGAGTAACACCTCCTGAATCAGCTGTAGATTGAACCAGTTCAGGAATAGAAGTGCTTACCGCCGCACTAGGATCAGTTGTAATGTCCTTTTGTTGCTGCGGAATTTCTTCTGTAGAGGTAGGGATACGAGAAATGTTCGGAGTAACCAAAGTCTCTAAGGATGTCAGAGTACTTACTCCAACTAACCTAGGGGACTTTGATCCGGTCAAACGAGTTTGCTTTGTCCGGAATAGCTTCATTTCTGGAGTCAACGACGGTTGACTCGTAAGTCTCCGTGATCGACGGGGTTTTGATTGACTTTCTTCCACGATTGCGGATTACTTGATCAACTCAAAATAAAATGGGGAAAATGATTCTGAATTAAATGAATTTTAGATGCTTTGACACAACTTGTTTTTTCAATTTTTAAGAGTCGAGAAAAAACAAAAGATGACTAGTCGCCTTTGATTTTTAATGAGCCTGAAGTGACAAGTGCTTAGATGGACCTTTTCCTTTAAGGAGTTTGAAAAGGAATGAAAGAGACTTCTCTGGAAATCTAGGCAGAGGGATTACCAAACCAACCGCAAAACTGTAGAATACTTTTTATAGTACGACAGTCAATCTTCCCGAATGTTGTGTTCAGTGCATTGCGATCGATAGGCCGACAGACACGACTTCCTAAGGATAAAGGATATAGCCTATTGTGGTCGCCCAATATATACTCGACAGTACATGGGAGCACAAGTCCGTATTGGCACTTGTCGTCTCAACATGGAGGAATCACCCAACCAACAATGAAAACAACAGTTACCAGGTTTTACGACGCTGGAATACGTCTCTAGCCTAGACTTCTAGATGTTGTGCGTTAGGTTCCAAAGTGTTTTTAGGTTCATTAAATTTATTTTATGGTTGATCTTGTTTAAAAATTTTCCTTTCAGGTTCACCGCGTGATGTGTATACAATTCCTAAAATGCAGTCTAAGATGATAAACAACTGTTTAATCTTCTTTTGGCAATGAAAATCCTAGCTACTAAGGAAAGAGAACTGAGGGTCTTTCAACAAAGAGCATAGAGCACACACTAAATGTGTTGTCCTAGATCAAACCAGGCAGTCTAAATGCAAATGCACATGCATGTATTTGTTTTCAGCCTTCTTAATGTATGAATGACAAGAAGAACACTAAGTGCAAATCTGAATTATTTTCCAAAGCGACAATACTAACAAATTTCTTTTCAAAATGAAGTGAAGATAAGGATGACACTTTGCGATTTCGAAATGAAAACCGTTTTCGACACTTGAAAAACTACTAATTCAAATCACATACAAAAGTAACAGTACAATCAACTATCAAGAACAATGGGATTCTCTTCTATGACTGAAAACGACACTTGCGACACTTTCAGATTAAGAAACGACAGTCTGATTACGTTACTTCTTTGTAAAAGAGAACTGAAAATGGCGCACAATACATAAAACACTTACATTTCTTTGCACAATGGAGGTGGAATTATGGAAGAGAAGGGGGTTTCCACAGAGATATACTACCCACAAACAGCAAAAATCCTGAATAGAACTGAAAAGAGTGAAGAAAAACCAAAGTCTGAAGGTAAACTTAACCTTCCCTAACTATCACACCTGTCACACAGGGAATCCAGTATGCATCTCACCTACTGCACATGGGAGGTGCAATGCATACAGATTGCCTTGAAGGGAGGGTGTGATGGTACCAGTGCGAGACTTTTATCTAGTCTTTTCTCACAATCTGCAGTTCAGTTCAGGGATTTAGGCCAAGTAAGTGATGTTCAGTAAATATAAATCACAGGGGTTGATCTAAGGAGGTTACTAGAGCCACCACTTAGGGAAATTAGAGTGTTTGCAGATCGATTGTTCAATTTATAAACAAAACCCGGAGATAGACTGAAGCAACATTGATCTACTTTGCACTTGCATAGCAAATGCAGTTCGAAGGCTAGCTGGCTTGACTTCAGGCTCCGTCTGTAAGTTTGTAAAAAAGACAAAAATAGACCAGCAATCAATCTATTCGCTCCCTAGTGGAGTTGCCATTTTGTTACCAGGAATAGTGTCCACTCGGAGCTGCTATTCCCACTAAGACTGGTAGCTATATTAGAAACAAACAAGTTAAAACTACTTTCACTTTCCTTTATGAAAAATAGATAAGAGTGGAACAAAGGACACTAACCTTAGTCTTGCGCTTGGTTCCTTGCCTGATTCCTGTCCTTCCTAATAGATCTTCGCCACTTCTTCTTTGTCTACCCAGATTCAAAGAGTACCTATGGAATCAAAGCAACATAATATATCGAAGAACAGAGATCTATATTCATAAACAACACAGGATCAGATATGTATTGACCACACAAATGCATATACAATCAAACACACAAGAATGTGGAGGAAAACTTGAATAGCTTTATTAATATCAAGAATAGCAAGAGGATTACAACCAATTGTTCTAACCCAGCATCATCCTCCAGCAAGAAAGCCCTTCTTCACCTCAACCAAACTTTAGATCACCCAACACTATGAAGTTTCACCAGAAAACCAACAACTCTTCTCTACAAGATACAAGATTCCAGCCTCTAGATCTCTGTGATGAGGGATCCATATATAGATGATTGTAGGGGGGTGAGTCAGCTTCTGGGATTTTGATTAGTGTCCCCTCTCTGATAGTTCTTGATTCCACTTGGAGATTGATGATCTCTTACTCATCCATGGGCGAAATTAGAGAGGCAAGTGCCAGAGGAGAAGTTTCTGGAAGATTCTATGACCCTCCACCTTGCAAATTGTCTCTGCCATTTGTCCATTCTCGCCCATCGCACCCTACGGAGGGGCCATCTAGTATGCATCACACCTTTTACACTGGGAAGGTGGTATGCATCACACCCTCTACACTGGGCATTCAGTATGGTACAGTTTTGACCAGTTCTGAGCAGTTTTCTGTGGAGAACTTTTGGGAGATGATGTAATCAGCTGACCTTGTTCCTTTAGGTAGTGAAGTAACACTTTTAGGGACAGGAGCCCTTAGTTTGTGGACATTTATGATTGGGTTTGCAGTGCAAAAAAATGTCTATAACACTCATGTAGATGTTCAATCAATTCCTCCATATCAGAGTGATGCCTAAGCATTTTTTCTTCCACAAAGAATTGAAAGGAACACCTCTTCCTTTCGACCATGTCCTCTAATTTTTTAATAGTGTCCAAGAGCGCTTAGATCGATTTCATAACCCTATCTAAAATGATATTGGTGTTGATATTATCTTGATATGTTGAATGTTTCTCCATCTGAAGACAAAGACCTAACCCCTGATAAACAATGTTTCTATTAAAAACTATCCACACTCCAGTGCTTGTGAAAATTTGGAAGCCCCAAATTTCTACTGCAACAAATGGTTATGTTTCTCCTATTTGTTAATTACTTTAAAAAATTACTTATTGTTTCCTACAGTAAAAAATGAAACTAATACACTGCAGCCTCCACCATTTAAATAAAATGTGGAAACAAGAAACTGAACAAGAAAGAAGTACACAACACATCTACACAATTATTTTTGGGCAAGTTTCTCCGGAAAAACTCAATGTGGGAGAACTGGTGTAGCAGCTGAGGGTTTTATTATTATGTAGTAGTAATTCTAAGTACAATTCATTGGATGTGCAATTGGCTATCCTATACATAGAGAAACTAGAGAAAACAAGTAGTGAGATGCTCTCACCTTGTCCCTGGAAGAATTCGACTTTGATCTCGTCGAAATAGAGGCTCTGTGTTCCATCTGCATCAACTTTTGTGCATAAATGCGTCAAACCTATGTAGTCTCTACATCACCTATGCTAGGGACTGAACTGCTCCTCCTTCAAACCCTCTGTTGGCCAAAAAATTCTATTTCCAGCCTCTCGATCTCACACCCTGGCTCCCGGTTTGTGAAATTCGATTTCCTCAGCATGAAATTGATCTCCCTCTAAGCTTTGCACATCCACTGTGTCAGAACTGCGTGGGCTAGCCTCAACCTTTCTCTGGACATTGTTATGTCCTCTCTGCCTTCTGCTCTACAACCCAGGAAACAATCCTCATCGACTACTATCCCTTCCCCTCATTGCAAAAGATCACTTTGAAATTCTCTCCTACAGTAGCTCTGCTTCAAAAAATCGATCTTCTAATATTTATTCGATGTGTTCTCTAAGTGCCCCTCCAGACTCTTTTTATCTATTTCTATTGGAAAACCAATGGCCCATATTAACTTCTAATCAATGGCTTATATCATTTTGTCTTGATCCTCATCTTTTTCTAGAAGTTTCACTGACAATTAGATTCATACCCTTTAATTATTTTAATTTCTTAAGTTTAGACTTAGGGATCCATTAAAAATAATTAATTATTTTAATAAAACTATCTCCAGGTAGAATTTCCCAAAATTATTTCTGGGTATTGGAGAATGCATGTGTTTAAGCCTCCTTACAAATTTTGATACTTATAGCACATACTATGCTACCATAAATAAACACTCCCTCTTAGCGAGGAATGTGCTCTAGCAATGCACCTTGCTGAAGCATCACTCTGTTCCGTAACATCTCCTTCTGTGCTGCTGATATGTGACATACTATCCACCAAATACTATGAAATGTTGCATTTGTACTGTTGTTGACCCTACCACTATCAATACTACATCCATACTGCAACTCCCTCTCAATTTTGCATCCGTGTTGTTGCTGGCACTGCCACTACCAATAATGCATTTGTACTACAACCTTCTCCAATTGCTGTTGCTATTGCATCAAGAATGAATAATCATCCCAAATTACTGAACTGATGTTTATTATGATGCATCTTGTTTCTAGAGTTATGACTACTGCTAGTCTCTACATTGACCCTCTTAAGCCTCTCCACAACTGCTAATTCTGCTCTTTGACATTTGCATTGTTTTCAACTCTAGCTCTAGGCTGCTCAGTCTCTGGACCTCCTAGTCACTGACACTGTTACTCTGGCACTCCTCTACACCAATTGACATTGGTCCATCCTACTACTTCTAATTTGGGCTCCCTTAGCAAGGAATTGAACCGAGAGTATCCTTCCCAATTGTAGTCCTTTTGAACTACAACTCCAAATCTCCCCACCCCCCTTCTAGAGATTCCTGGGATCTTCGCGAATGAAACCTTTGGATCATGGTTCTCATATTTTTCCTTCTTCTTGAGAGGACACTATGTTGCGTAATGACTGAATTCACCACACTTGAAGCATTTTATCTTCGAAACATTTTTCTTCTTCTTTCGTTGCTCTTGTTGCCCCTTGGATGGCAGGGATGCATTCTCTTCCTCCTCCTTGGGCTTGGACCCACTTCTGTTGCTTCCATCAAGTTTATAGTTGAACAAGTCTCTCCTCAGCTTCTCTTGCTTAAGAGCTGCCCACATTCAATCCCAGTCTGGTAAATTCAGCTTACCTAGGATGCTTTCTACAAAAACTTGCCACTCCTTAGAAGCTGAATTCAGGGCTAGTCTTACCATCTCAAAACCTTGAGGTGTTGACCCCACAACTGCAAGCTTGTCTCGGGTCTCCTGAAGCTTAGTAAGGAATGGATCAATGTGTTCCCCCTTTTGCATTTGCACAGATCTCATCTTCTGTTGCAAGTAAATGTTCTGTTGCTCGGAAGATCCTTGATATAGCATCAACAAAGCATCCCACATCTCCTTGGGAGTGTCTCTACTAGCGATGTGATAGAATAAGAGATCCTTCACTCCATCAAGGATCATTTTATTGGTCGTTTCCATTTATCCCTTGTACTTCTTGATCATATCTGGATCCGCGGGCTCAACTACAATTTTGCTGACGTAGATCTTGAGAAAATTCTCATCTAGAAGGCACTTCCAGATCACATAGTTGGATGCACCATCCAACCTATTGGGTGTGGAGCCTGATTATGTTCCTTATTCAGAGGTATAGCCTCTAAGGGGGCCAGGGGGGCGACGATGATTCTTTAGAGCCCTCCCTGGTAGGGGATTGGGGTCAACACCCCCGAAGCTAAAAATAGATGTAAAATTACCTTGTAAAATGTTGTAATTTAGTAGTCAATCTGGGCCGTTCATTAGGAGGAAATTTGATGGTAGACGTTATGTTTAATTTTAGGATTTTTCCCTAGAAGGCAACCCCTCACTATATATGAGGGAATTGTATTGCAGCTATGTATATGTGTATTATGAGCAAGAAAGAGAGAGGATATTGTGTGAGAGAAAAGAGGGAATTACAGTGGATCTACTGTAGGTTATATCTCTTCATTTTGTTGGATAATATAAAAGGAAGGACAAGCTATTTCTCTGTGGACGTAGCCCAAATTGGGTGAACCACATATATCTGTGTCTCTCTTGTTTTATGATTTTTCTATGTTTATATTTCTATAATATTTTTATGTGTTCCATTTCTCTGTAATATATAATTTTCTAACAACTGGTATTAGAGCCAAAGGTTTATTTGGATAATAAAGTCGTGAGAGAGAAGGGTTCCTGGTTCAAGTGGGAGCAATGGAGGAAGATGGTAGGTTTAGGGTTGAAAAATTTAACAGCCAAATCTACCAACTGTGGAAGATGCAGATGGAAGATTACTTGTATCAGAAAGATTTGTACCTAACATTGAGTGGAAAGACAAAGAAGACGACGAGTATGACAAACACAGAATGGGATATTCTCAACAAAAAGGAACTTGGAACAATGCAGATGTGTCTAGCAGCATCGTTAGCCTTTAATATTTCAACGAAAATGACAACAGAGGGTTTAATTCCAGAATTGGCCAAACTATATGAAAATCCCTCCACCTCAAATAAGGTATTCCTTATGAAGCATTTATTTAATATGAAGATGTCAGAAGGTGGATTTGTTGCTGATCATCTAAACAAATTTAATACAGTTACCAATGAGTTAAGTTTAGTAGGGGTAACTTTTCTTGATGAAGTTAGGGCTCTGTTATTTCTGTGCTCAATTCTATAAAGTTGGAATGGTTTATTTATGGCCATTAGTAACTTTGTCTGTATATCTAGTACTTTAAAGTTTGATGATGTTGTTGGTGTAAACCTTAGCGAGAAAATGCGACGAAAAAGCTCTGGTGAGACATCAGGTAATGCTTTGATTGCAGAGACTAGGGGAAGAAAAATGGAAAGAGGAAATAGCCCAAAATATCGTAGTAAGTCAAGGAAACGCAGATCCAAGTCTAGATCAGGGATAGTGTGCTGGAAATGTGGGAAGAAAGGACACTCGAAGAAAGACTAAATTCTCGAAAGGGAAAAGATGGAGACACATAATAAGAAAAAAACCATGAAGCGAATATGACAGGTGATGTGTTGCAAGATGATTTAATTCTTTCATTAGAAAATATTATTGATGCATGGGTGGTAGATTCAGGGACGTCATTCCATGCCACATCTGATAAGAAACATTTTGATGATTATGTTTAACAGGATTTTGGACAGGTTCGATTGGGTGATGATAAACCCTATAAAATCATTGGAAAGGGTACAGTTTTCATAAAACAATAGAATGGAAATCAATGGTTGTTGAAGGAGGTAAGGCATGTTCCAAATCTGAAGAAAAATCTAATTTCAACACAGAAGTTGGGAGGTGAAGGTTATGTAACTACTTTTACAGATAAATCCTAGAAGGTCACTGAAGGAGCCTTGGTAATAGCAAAAGGAGAAAAGGTTGGTACAATATATTTATGAAAAGGTATTTCTAATGTTGTTAATGCTTTAACCTCTACAGGAGTAGATACGTCATTGTGGCATCATAGGCTCGGGCACATGAGTGAGAAGGGGATGTAGATTCTTCACTCAAGAAATTTGTTGCCAGGTTTGAAGCATGTTGATTTGGAATTCTGTGAGAAATGTGTTTATGAAAAAAATACGAGAGTCATATTCCTCAAAGTTGGGAATGAAAAGAAGAGTGAAAATTTAGAGCTTGTGCATACAGATGTATGGGGACTTGCTCAGGTATCATCTCTAGATAGATCTCATTATTATGTTACTTTTATTGATGATGCAACCAGAAAAACTTGGATTTATTGTATTCAGAATAAATATGATGTATTTGATACTTTCAAGAAATGGAAAGCTTTGGTTGAAAATGAGACAGGAAAAAGGTTGAAGTGTCTCATATCAGACAATGGAGGTAAATATTGCAGTAAAGAGTTTGATAGGTATTGTTCAGAGCATGGAATTCACAGAGAGAAGACAGTTCCAAGAACACCACAATAAAATGGTGTGTTAGAAAGGATGAACATAACAATCATGGAGTGTGCAAGGTGCATGAGATTGTATGCAAGATTGTGTTATTTCCATTTATCTAATAAACAAAGGGCCTTCAAATTCCTTGGATGGTGGTATTGTAGAGGAGGCATGGACAAGTAAAAAGGTAAACTACTCTTTTTTAAAGACTTTTGGTTGTGAATCCTTTGTCCACATTAATAAAGAATATAGAACAAATCTTGAGGAAAAATCAAAGAAATGTACCTTTATTGGATATGGTGTTAATGATTTTGGTTATCGCTTTTATTATTATGAAAAACACAAAATCATAAGGAGCAGAGATGTCATATTCAATGAAAAGGTTTTGTATAAGGATAAAATGTAGGAAAAGAAACTGGAAAAAGAAAACAGAGAATACAAAATGCTTGATGAGATCACAAAAAGTGAAGGTGCCTGAAAATCATAATGATCAACAGCCAGAACAAAAACCTGAAAGTGGTGTTAGAAGATATACCAGGATAAGTAGACACCCTTAATGATACTCTCCTTCATTATATCATGTATTCTTGATTGATTCTGGTGAACCCGAATGTTATGAAGAAGTAGGCCAGGTAGAAACAAGGAAGAAGTGGGAGCAATCCATGAAGGAAGAGATGGAATCCTTAGTACATAATCAGATTTGGGACTTAGTTAGGTTGCCTAAAGGTAAAACAACATTGCATAATAAATGGGTTTACAGGTTGAAGGAAGAAGACACAGGTAGAAAAAGGTATAAAGCTAGACCTGTGGTGAATGGGTTTGCACAGAAAAAGGGAATATAATTTGATGAGATATTTTCCCCTATTGTTAAAATGACTTCAATTAGAACTATTTTAAGTCTAGTAGTAGCTGAATATTTGCATCTTGAGAAGTTAGATGTAAAGACAACTTTTCTCCATGGGGATTTGGAGGAAGAAATGTATATGCAGCAACCACAAGGATATGAAGTAAAAGGGAAGGAGAAACTAGTGTGCAGGTTGAAGAAGAGCTTGTATGGCTTAAAACAGGCACCAAGGTAGTGGTATCTAAAATTTGACAGGTTTATCTATGAACAAGGTTATACTAGATGTCACTCTGATCATTGTGTTTATCTCAAAAGGCAAAATGATGGAAGCTATATTATATTGTTATTGTATTTAGATGACATGCTTGTTGCAGGTTCTAACATGCAAGAAATAAATGTGCTTGAAAGAAAATTGGCAAACTCATTTGCAATGAAGGATTTGGGTGCTAAAAAACAAATACGTGGTATGAGAATAACTAGAGACAGGAAGAATTTAAAATTAACATTGTCTCAGAGTGAGTACATACAAAAGGTGTTGAAAATATTTACTATGCAGAATGAAAAACCAGTTAGTATACCTTTAGCTAGCCATTTTGTTGGGTTGTGTTATTTGTTGTTGCTGCTTTTGATTTTGAGGTAGAACAAATGGATGTGAAGACAACATTTCTTCATGGGGATCTGGAAGAGGAGATCTACATGAAGCAACTTGAAGGGTTTGCGGTGAAGGGTAAGAAAGAACTGGTATGCAAGTTAAAGAAGCTTCTGTATGGGTTAAAAGAGTCACCAAGGATGTGGTATCAGAAATTTGATACATTTATACGGGGACTTGGCTTCACCAGAAGAAAAGCAAATCACTATGTGTATTTTAAATTAATTGATGACTGTATTATTTACCTAGTCTTGTATGTGGATGATATGTTGCTGGTTGGAAATGACAAAGAAATTATCCAAGATTTGAAGACCCGATTGTCCTCTAAATTCGACATGAAAGATCTTGGTGCTGCAAACTATATTTTGGGCATGGAAATTAAAAGAGATAGGGCAAAGAGGAAGCTCTAGCTAAACCAAAGGAAGTATGTCGAGACAATACTGTAGAGGTTTAATATGTAGGATAGTATACCAGTGAAGGTTCCTACTCCTCTAGGTGTGAAGTTATCTACTAAACAGTGTCCCAAGACATAAGAAGAGGAAGAGGACATGTCCCGTGTTCCATATGCAAGTGTAGTCGCTAGCCTGATGTATGCAGTGGTTTGTACTAGACCAGATTGTGCACATGCAGTGGGAGTATTGAGCAGGTTTATGTCAAAACCAGGGACGGAGCATTGGACAACAGTGAAGCAGGTTTTCAGGTATTTGTGTGGCACTAGTGATTATGGTTTGTGCTACCAAGGAAGACTAGGATTGGACAAAGTGTTGGATATCCGTGGCTTTGTTGATGCAGACTAGGCTAGAGATCTAGATCAAAGAAGATCTAGAAGTGGGTATGTGTTTAACCTATTTGGAGGTGCAGTCAGTTAGGTGAGTAAGAAACAATCTGTAGTGGCACTATAAACTACAAAGGTAGAATCCATGGTAGCCACTCATGCAAGTAAGGAAGCAGTTTGGTTGCAGAGATTGTGTTCAAGTATGGGTTTAGTACAGGGAGCTATAAGGATAGACTGTGACAGCCAAAGTGCAATTTTCTTGGCAAAGAACACTACTTACCATTCAAATACAAAGCACATTTATGTTCAGTATCACTTTGTGAGGGATATGATAGAAGACAAAAAGGTGTTGTTGGTAAAGGTGGACACTTTGAAAAATACTACAAAGGCATTGACAAAATCTGTGAGCTATGAGAAGTTTTCTTGAAGTAGGGTTGGATAAATGACTAAGCTCTCCTGTGGAAAGAAAAAAACAAGTGGGAGAATGTTGGGTTGTGTTATATTCTTTCCACGACTAGCCCACGTAGTTAATTGGGGGGTGGAGCCCCCCCTTCAGTGTGCCGATTGAGCAATGGGGGGGCGACAATCCCCCTTGTCTAGGTGGTTTGAGGGGGGCAGGTAGCCGCCTCTACGGGGTTTGGGGCAATGCCCTGGGGAATTTTTTTTTGGACCCTATATTAGGTTGGATGGAATTACCTATGGTTTTGTGCATGGTTTTTGCACATGGTTTTGCACGCGATGGTTTTCAGTCCATGGTTTTGGACGCGATAGTTTTCGCTCCATTGTTTTGGATGCGATGGTTTTCAGTCCATGGTATTGGGTGCTTCGGCATGTATAAATATGTATTGTAACATTGAAATGAACATAATGAAAAATCAAGCTGGTAGTCCCGGTATTAGGATCCAGGTGAAAATCTCTGTGGATATGTGTTTCATGTGTTATGCTCTCGCATTGTTTATTTTTTGTTCTTAGAATTCGTATGCAGGTAATTTTTGTACGGGGTTAAAACCTACACATTTTGAACTAAGTAAGGAGGTGTGTCCCAAGAATCAAGAAGAAATGGCTTATATGTCTAAAGGATTTGAATAGTCTAAGAAGGTGTAATTTTTTCCAGGAAAGCCATGAAAATTCTAGCACGATTTTGATAAAATCCAACATAAATTTTTGGAAATATGGGTTACAATTGTTAAGCTTCAAAATTTTGGTTGCCCCATGGGTTTTTTATGGTGTTGAATCCATTTCCACCATCAAAAATAGGATTCACACACTTCTTCTATCATATTTTTTGTAAAACAAATGGTCGGATTTCGACTATTTTTGGTTGTCTGGGAAAATTTGAGCTTCAATAGAAAATGCCAATAGGATTAAGTGTAATATCCATGGTGAAAATTCCATTTAATAAAATTTAATAAAGGAAAAATAATAACCACAATTGATGGGACACTTATTCCAAGCTTAATGTTGGGAAAGACATCCTAAGGGGTGTTCATTTGATTGTTTATGGCTAAGGAAATTGACAAAGGCAATGACTAAGGCTTTGGAAAGGAAAAATGGCATTTTTGTCACATTTATTTATGAAAATAATAGAAATTAGGAGAAAATGGAGGTGAAAGGTCACAGGTTGCATGTGAGGATGAAATTGAATGAAAATAATGGAAAATGAAGAAAATAGAGGCCTCATTCATAAAAAGGATTGTGAGGATCAGTTGGTAACCTTTTGTCAGTTTAACCTTTTGTTAGTTGAGCTTTGGAGCACTCTCATTATTCTCTCTCTCACTCTTGGATACTTAGAGTTTTCTTGGAGCATTTTGGCATTGGATAAAGAAAGGCAAAGAAGGCAAGAGGAAGCAAAGATCAAGTAGGGAAAGGAAGGATCAAGTAGCTACAATAGGATTTATTGCAGGTATTAACTTGCATTGTATGTTTCTTGCTAGATTTGGCATGCATGGTATTGCATGTGGTTCTTTTCTATCATGGCATGGGTTTTTCCATGTGTTAAAATTTTTTCATCCTAGCCTTGTCTTTTCCAGATAGCCATGGTGTTATGGGGTTCTCATGTTTTCGTTGAGCTATATTTGAGATGGAATAGAAGTTGAGTGAGGTGGATCTATTAAATGATAGAACACATGGATTAGTAGCCCTTGAGCCAGACTATGGGTTGCGGTAAAGCTAGATTTTGTGTTGCCTCAAATGGCCTAGGAATCCTTGTCGGTGAATGACAGGATATACGGTAAATCCAAGAGGTGGTTTGCTCTCTATTGGGCCTTGTAATCCTGGGTTTGGGATATGTTGTAAATCCTAGAGAGTGGGTCTTGGTTTAGGGCCTAGTGATCTGGGTTTGGATTGCGATAAATCCTAAGAGACTAGGAGACAAGAAAATTCCTCATGGTGTAGGTGGAGAGATCTGGTGGCATCCATGCTTGTTTGGCCTAGTGATCAGGTGGAGATCATAGTAAAGCTTGTTATGATGTGTTCATTGTGTTGGCCTAGTTATCTAGGATGGATTACGGTAAAGCCTGGTTTCTATTGATGAGGGAGAGGTGGTTTAGCCTCGGTATGCCCTGGATGGTTCTTTTGGTTTGAGTCCCATATGCTTGTAATATGGCACGGGGGTGAATGGTTGAAGAAAGATTTGGCTTATCCATTCTATGGTCGTGTGGAATATGGTAGTCACATCTCTGGTTGGTTCATTGCATTGATTCCCTTGATTTTCATGTGCAAATGTATTGATGTATATGTGGATTTTGATGGCTAATATGTTTATGGTATTTCTATTCCTATTATGCTGGTTATATGTATATTTTATGACAGTAGCTATGTATGGATATAAACATATTTTTACTTGTACATGAATGGATAATGTGTCTATGACATGAGGGAACAATGGTTCATAGTGATTCTCAGATAAGTATGAGATCCATACACTTAATTATGTGGTTTACACTTATAGGTTACATGTTGATGATATGTTTGATGAAATTCCTGGCATAGCTAGTCGGGATATGATAAAGCTCTTCTTTGACTTATTTTTTTTCCATAATTGTTTCCTTGTATTTTTACTGATTTCAAGATATTACTCCATTATGGGTAGTGGCATGGGCTTTGGGCCTGAAGAAGTGGCTTAAATCATGGGGTCCCTAGCACAGAACTAAGAATTTTAGTCTCTAGTCACTGGTAGGCAAGCTTGTGAGAGCGACTTTAGGTTGTTGGTCACTCCCTTTCCCATAGCTTGAGAGTGACTATGGAAAAAGAGATCCAAAATTGTAGTGGGACCCAGAGACAAGTTGTCTAGGTGGTTGACTTGTCTCCTAAGAGTTCTGTTGATGATGTTGGATAATTGTGTATGATGTTCCATCGATTCCACTTCCATCAGGTCACATAGGAGGTTGAATCTTATCAGAGTAGCCTCTCCTCTCATGTTTACCCGAATTGGCATGGTTACATGGGTGGATGTGGGAGGAGGGTGTTACAAAGTGGTATCAGAGCATGGTTCAACTCTTGGACTGATGGGAAATGTGTGTTGGTCATGCATGCATGTATATTACACTTTCATTTCATGTTCTTGTTGCATTTTCTTGATGATTGATTATGGTTGTTGTAATGTTTCCATGGAGAATTTGATATTGATTTCGTGAAATGTATTTTTCATGAGTACGTGACTGGTTACATGTGGAATATATGTCGCTTACAGGTTGTGTTGGGTGCAGGATCCCCCAAGGGCAGTTTTGGGGCTAAGAGCCCATATTCTGGTCCAATTTTGAATACAAATGTAAAGACTCCGCATTTTGTGGGTGTGGAGAGCGTAGATGTTAAAGAGTCATAGGGTTGTTCGCCATTATTTTGATAATGTAATGTCGGTTGTCAGAAATGTACCAATGGTCTGTGGACCATGGATTGTATAAATAGAGCTAAGATCTAAGTAGTTAGAGGAATGGAATAATGGACTAATCAATAATGATGTATGACAGATAGCTCTGAAGTAGAAGTCTATGTTTTAGGTTGTAGCGTAGGTAGAGACTCTACAACTGAGTGCGTAGAGCCGTAGATGTCCACAGATGAGTGCGTGGACCCCTATAGTTGAGTGTGCAGGGTCAGTCGAGTATGTAATTATCTGGAATTATCAATAACGAAGAGTATTCTATCATTTCTACGTCTTTTTTTCCTATTTATGCATTTGTTATATTGGGTATGAATTTCACTTCTAATGCTTATATGATGCGCGGATGTGTATAACCATATTGGTTAAGTGAATGCAAGTAAGAACATTTGTTTACATGAAGCTAGCTAAGATCTGTTAATAAGTTAAGTAAGGTACTTAGCCTAGTTTGGGAGATAGTGTAGTTCGCTGCCCTAGCAATGCAAAAGAACTTCAGAGCCTAGTTAGGGCTGTGCAGAAACCGATCATAACATTTCACGAAGGTATTGAAGGGTAGAGAAGAGGGATAAGCAACTTGCATGAAGGCAGGTATAGTTGGAATAAACTGACATCACATCCATCTCAAGGGTGTGGAAACTTGGTTCTAGCATCCTCCCCATACTGCTTCAGGTGAGACTTCAGTCCACGCTCTGTGGGCTGATGCTGAAAGGCCTAGTAGTGTAGGGATTTGTTTGGCTAACTAACGCTAAACATGGGTCAGGCCCCCTCAAGCCAACAAATGGTTCCGTTACTGGGACTGGAATCTGTATAATATATGTGTGATGTCATATCATTGGAATCCAACTAAGAAAGAAATTGAAGGCTAATTAGACAGAAGGATTCACGAGTTCGTGGCACAAGAAAACCGAAACCCATGACTATCCAAAGAATAGTGGCTAGACAGCTACTTGTATACAGAGATCCATGAAATATTTATCGCCTCTTTCCCTACTGATCTATATGAGTGGATCATGAAACTAGCAGATAGCCAAGGAAGGTGGAAACTTGACGGTCCTATTGTGTGGACCCTAGAGCTAGAACAAAGGTTGGAAGCATCAAAGGATACGATCACGTGTGCCTTTGATCATTGGCTCGATTGCATTATAGGAGGATTTTTTACTGAGTTCGCAGTTGACACCTTAGTAAGCTATAGCGAGGTAGAGTGATGCTTTTTCAAAGGACTGTGAGGTAAGTACATAAAATCTATGAATACTTGGATTAAAATGTTGTTGTGGAAAAAGTGGGTTATGTAGCTACCTTGATGTTTAGGTCTACTTGAAGCGAAAGAATTTACAGAAATGAAGGAAATAAGGGTCTAGAGCATAGCCCCTTGATTTCATCTCCGTGAGGGGATGAAGAAGGGATCATGAAGGTCTCTCCACAAAGTGCTATTCAGTTGATAATAAAAAGATTTTTGTGAATTTTACCTTCACCAACACCACCACCGGCTTCACCTACGTCACCTCCAACTTCACCTGTACCACCTCCACCACCACTGCGATTCAATATGGTGAACAAATTAAAGTTTCCTTTGTTCAAAGGCTTGGGAAATGAGGACCAGAACCAATTTTGGTTCATTGTGAGGGATGTATGGGAAGGTCAAGGTGTTATAGATGACCATATAAATAAAGTGACACTGGTTAGTGCTCTGCAAGATCATGCGCTAACCTAGTACATTAAGTACTCCAGCAATATCCCGAATGCTAGAGTAACGGACATCCAAGAAGCATTGAATAGGGAATTTAGTAGGCCTAAATCTAAAGCGTAGTCGCTTGTTGGATTCAAAGAGGTCACGATGCTACCATGCGAGACACCTTGGGAACTAGATCAGAGGTTGAAATGTATGATCTGTGAAGCCAACATGAATTTGATAGATGGACAGAATCATGGGTGGTTTGTGGCTTTGCTACTACCACACCTAAGAAGTGCATTGTCACAGTAGAAGATAACAACTTAGGTAGAGGCCTTGGAGATTTTTGAGAGACTACATGAGACCTCGATGAAAGATCCTAATATAGGAGTTCAACAAATCCATGAGCAGCTGAAGAACCTGTGCCTTGAGATGCAAAGATTGAAGTAGGATATGACGGTTTGGCCAGAGGTACGCGAAGAAGTATGGTGCGTGAAATGCAAGAGTCAGGGTCATGGCAAAGACCACTGCCTGGTCTTTACAAATTACCTTGCAGGAGGAGGACCGATGCCTTTAAGGCCAGAAGCTCAAGTAGGACCTAGTGCAGCGCCTGCTTTGTGGTGCGCTATCTGTCAAATAGCCGGAAAGCATGCCACAAATAACTGCCACTTGTTACAGAAGTATACGCAAACTCTGCAATAGTTGTTTTGTAACTTTTATAGGCCGGTGGGACATGATGAACATACTTGCAGGAGCTATGAATTGATGATGGATAGAGTGCCCACCTATAGGGTTTAGGTTGAAACGCGACCCCTTGACCAGAATACAAGGATGGTGCAAACAGGATTTCAAGGGCATGGACGAGGCCGAGGCGGAGGAGGACTTGGTAGAGGTCGAGGACGATTGATTTTCTACAATTGTGGAGGACCAGGAAACTATGCCCACTATTGCACTAATCCAACGTGTTCTTTGTGGAAGTGTTACATGTTGTTTGATCATGAAACAGAAGATTGTCATATGCTGATAGCTAGGATATGAGACAAAGAAGCGCTACCACCTCCCCCGATTCAGAACCTACGGATGATGAGGTTTGAGCCATGCAAGGAATATCCAAACATAAATATAGTGCTCCGAAGTGGAATCATGATGGGAGATGACAAGGGGAAACAACTATAAGACAGTACTTGGGTTCATAAAGCCTCGGTGAAAGAGGCTGAGTTTGATTTGGAGTGCACTCGAGAAACCTTTAGGGAAGCTAAGAAGAGCTTTGCTGAGGCCTCCACTTCAGAAAGCAAAGATAAGCCTGAGCCAGAGATGGACCCCTCTATGCTCACTACTTTCCTGGAAACCTATATGAAGTTGCTGTGTTATAGTAAGGATGTGAAAGGGTTACAGGAACTTATCAATAGATGTGCTGGGACTGTGCCAGGTGAACCATGCGTATTCTGGAACATTGGAAAACATAAAATGGGGACGGGGCGTGAAATTAGACTAACCACGTAGATCAGAGAATATGAGTTGGATCAAGTCATTTTGGATTTGGGATCATGCGAATGTTTTACCAAAATAAACATGGGAGTGAATGGGGAGACTTGCACCATAATGGTCTCCAATTTAGCTGAGGATGGTGAATCAGTAGAAAATCATACCAATGGGGTGATTGCAGGGAGTAACTGTGGATATTGAGGGAGCTAGTGCGCTGGCAGATTTTGAAGTAATAGAGATTGTTGATGACAACAATCCCTACCTTGAGCTCCTGGGAATCAACTAGGCTACTGATATGAATGAGGTAATCAATCTAAAGAAGTGAAAAATTATCCTTGAGAAGAAATCACTGCGCTGTGTGTCATCAGAAGAAAAACATCTACTTACTTATGACGGTATAAATGAGGTAGATACCTTCTTGGATGCATTTGAAAGGGAGGTGCCAGAAAAGCAATGCTTCCAGTCCTTGGACTGGGTACTGCACACTACACCTACAAGATGGTGGGGTACGCACAAAGGAAGCTTTGATGATTGGCGTGAATCCAGGAAAATGATGTGAGCACGATTTGGGAAGCCTAAAATGTGACTAACAAATAAGTATGATGGGAAGGATGATCTGCACGTGCATCTGGGCAAGTGAATGTAGGCCTATGGAGAAAAGCCACAACCTTAGTGGGTGCACCTGTTCTATCATACCCTGGATGTTATCCCAATGAAATGGTATATAGAAACAGAGCTCCGCCATGGGGCAAGTGAATGGGATATCTTATGCAAAGGGTTCATGATGACCTTCAGTTTTGAGGATGGGTTTGATAGTATTGATAAAGCACTACAAGAGGTGAAAGAAGCCATCTTTAGGATACCACTAGAGCCTTTAGACTTGATTCAACCTAAATGGGCTACTTAGCTGAGTCACGCATTGGAATGTTATAATGTAACCGCTGAAGAGGAGGATGAGGATATGTAGAATATTAACATTCTAGAAACAGAAGGCCACCACGAGGTTTGAGGACCATAGATTGAGAACCCTGATATAACTACGCTGGTGAAAACTAAATAGGTGAACATTGGTACAGAGGCAGAACCCAAATTCAAAAATATTAGAGACTACTGGGACAATGCGACAGTGGATAAAATTTCTGAATTACTATGCAAATATCAAGACTTATTCTTGACCAAGTTTACAGATTTGAAAGGAATAATCGAAGATTTAGGATTGATGAAGATCACGTTAAATCCCAACGTGAAGCCAGTTAAGCAGAGGCCTTACCGCTTAAATCTGAAATACAAGGAAAAGGTCCACGTAGAACTAGACAAAATGCTCGCAGCAGACATCATTAAGCTCGTGGAAGAATCCGACTAGGTGAGTCCAATGGTGGTGCAAGAGAAGAAGTAGAAGGACGAGATAAGGATATGCGTGGATCTCATAAAATTGAATGATGCTTGTATGCATGATCCTTTCCCAACTCCATTCATGGATGAAGTGTTGGACAACGTAGGTGGTCAAGAAGCATATTCTTTCACTGATGGGTTCTCTGGGTACCACCATATCAAAATCGTGCCAGAGGATAGGAACAAGACAACATTTGCAACTGAATGGGGTTGCTTTCAATATATTGTAATGCCATTTGGATTAAAGAATGCGCCTACCATATTTTCGCGTGTGGTTGCTGTGGAATTTAAGGAATATATTCATAAGTTCTTGGAGGTCTATTTTCATGACTAGACTATATTTGGGTTGGTTAAGTGCTATGTAGTGAGCTTGTGCTTGATGTTGGATACCTATCGAAGATACCAAATCATGCTCAACCCCAAAAAGTGTCTGTTTCTCATTCCTTTTGGGAACCTATTGGGGCATGTGGTTTGTAGACAAGGGCTGATGGTAGACCCCATGAAGATCATGGTAATTCTAAACTTGGAAGTGCTAAGGAGTGTGAAATAGCTCTGCACTACTCTAGGACATATGGGATATTATAGAAAGTTTATCAAAGAATATGCCCAGATCACTGCACTAATGGAAAAATTGTTGAATAAGGATGTCACGTTTTGCTGGAACGTTGACTATAAGAAAAGTCTGGATATATTGAAAGACAAGATTGTTACTGTGTCGATTCTTGTCTTCCCGAATTGGAAGAAAGAGTTTCATGTACATGTCGACGCGTCGTGTATAGTGTTGGGGGAAGTACTAACACAAGATGGTGGAAAAGGCTTGGATCACCCTATCACATTCGGAAGTTGTAGATTATCCAAAACAGAGAAAAACTATTCCACCACTGAGCGCAAGGGGCTCGCTATGGTATATGTGCTCTAGAAGTATCGAAACTACTTGCTAAGAGGCCACTTTAAGATGTATATAGATCACTCTGCACTAAATTACCTCATCAATAAGCCTCTATTTGGGGGGGCGAATTTGCAAATGGCTCTTTTTTTTCTAGGAGTACGATTTTGAAGTTGTTGTAAAGCCTGGACGATTGAACACTAGACTAGATCACTTGTCGTGCATCAAGACAAGGGAGGAACATACTAGTTTGGAGGAAGGATTGCCTAACATGCAGCTCTTTGCTCTGCACATCATGGATGGACATTTTGAAGATATAATACATTTTCTAACAACTAGAACTGCGCTGGAAGGATACTCTATCCAGCAGAAAAAGGATTTAGAGGTGCACGCGACAGATTTCTCTGTCATTACTGGGCATCCATATAAGATGGGGAATGATGAAATACTGTGAAGGTATGTACCTGAGTTTGAATAAAGCAGCATCCTCGCGGAGGCTCATGGGGTTGCCCCAGGAGGATATTATGCAAGAAGAGAAACCGCGTAGAAGATTCTACGCGCAAGGTTGTGGTGACCAACCCTTCATTAAGATTCAAAAGCATATTGCAAGGCATGTGATGTATGTCAAAGAAAAGGAAGGCCATCACAAAGGGATGAAATGCCTTCGAATCCAAAAATAACATTGAAACCTTTAGAAAAGCGGACAATAAATTTTGTAGGACCTATTAAACCTCAAGGAAAGACAAGCGTGAGGTATATTATCACTACGATGGAATATTTGACTTATTGGGAAGAAGCACAACGAGTGAAGGATTGCATGGGTGCAACTATCACGAAGTTTCTATTTGAACATGTATTGATGCAATTTGGATGTTTGAAGATTTTGATGAGCGATCGCAGTACACACTTCCTAAATGAGATGATCAACGCACTAACAAAAGCATTTTAGGGATATCACCAAAAGAGCACACCTTATCACCCACAGGCCAATGAGACCGTGGAGGCATTCAACAAAGTGATTGAAAAAATTCTAACCAAGGTATGCAATGCTCAGTGAAGTGATTGGGACTGACGCATACCTGTAGTGTTATGGGCTTATCAAACGACATGCAAGACGCTGACAGGACAAACACCTTTTGGGCTTTTCTATGGAGTGGAAGCCGTAATGCCTATGGAATACATCATGCCTAGTCTGTGCATAGTAGTGCTCACAGGTATGACAGATCACGGAGCCCTTGAAGAGAGGCTCTCACAGTTGGATGAGATGGAAGAAGAGATATTTTTGGCTGGATTTCACTAGCAGGTCCAAAAGCAGCACAAAAAAGCATGGCACGACCTACACATCAAGTTGCGCACATTCAAGGTAAACGATCTGGTTTTGTTGTATGATAGCAAGTTTGATAAATTCCCTGATAAGTTCAAAATGCATACGTTAGGGCCGTATGTTATTAAGGAGATCACCGATGGTGGCACGGTCTAGTTGGTTAAGCTGAATGGATATCCCTTCCTAGGAAAAGTGAATGACAGTCGTTTGAAACCATACACAGGTGGCCTGGCCATCTGAATATCTAACATAAGCACAATCTTAGCACTCCAGGTAGTTGAAAGGAGGCATAGGACTATAAACTACAGTGCCTGGGCACTGCGCGATTTCAGGACTGCGCGAAGCAGCGAAATGTCATAGGGTACGCGATAGCGCAAAGATAGCTACGTTGGCGCGCAGGTCTGCCGAAAAGTGACCATTAAAGTCACTATTCATGATTTGATGGTTGGTTTCAGGCCAAATGGAGTGGGCAACAAGAATATAAGGCAAACTTTATGGGTTAGATTGTTGAAAATATGCAGCAAATCTAGCATTAATGGGTCGAATGTGGGGGGAAGGTCAAATTCAAATTCAAAAGACCTTATAAATTACAAGTGGTTGTCCAGTGAAAAAAACTTAGCATATTGACAACTGAGTTGTTGTGTTATCAAGTGTATATGGACCTTTCAAACTTTGAGGTTTTGAGAGCAAGTTCAGTGTTTGAAACATTTCCAAAGGAGATGCAGGACCTTCTAACTAGACTGATGTCGACACCCATAGATGTTGTGTAGGAAATTGCAGAAGTAGAAGCCCTAGAGAGCGTCAGAGTGATAGTTGAGGTCCCTTCAGAGATGGCCAGGGTTCAGCTGGAGTTGAACTTGCAGATCGTAGAGTTACAATTGAGGGCTCAACCTTCAACTTCGTCGGAGGTCAGAGAACACTGTACCATCACGGCCACAACAACAATAGCAGTGATTGATAGTGCAGTAGCAGACTACATGCAGCTCTTTGAACAGTCATTTGAGGTGCTAACCACCCTGTAGGAGGACCTGAATGTAGAGCGCCTGGAAAAAGAGGCACACGAGCTCCAACAAAAGTATGACGAGGTAAAAGGGACAGCGCAGACTATTTCCCTTACACAAAGGCTTGCAAGGATGCAGTAGGCAAAGGTGCTCAAGGAACATGTGGATACTGCTCAGCACAAAGAAGAGGTCTTAAAAGCGTGCCTACAATGATGGATCAATGAGGCTTATACAATTATAACCTCCATTGAAGCAAAGCTCGTACAACTGCAAGAAACTTAGCAAAGGATTCAGGGCAGAAGTTCAACAGCAGTGGTCATCGAACAAAGGATGGAAGAAGTCCGGCAAACGGCCGCTCAGTGCACTGTCAAAGTTGCAATGATTCAAACAGAGTTGGGAGGTCTTCACACTAAGATCTACGCACCTGCAGAGTGACTCGAGGGCGAGTCACGATGTTTGTGTTAGGGGCATGTTGGGCACGGGATCCCCCAAGGGCAGTTTTGGGGCTAAGAACCCATATTTTGGTCCAATTTTGTAATACAAATGTAAAGACTCCACATTTTGTGGGCACAAAGTGCATAGATGTTAAAGAGTCATACGGTTGTCTGCCCTTACTTTGATAATGTAATGTCAGTTGTAAGAAATGTACCCATGGTCCACGGACTATGGATTGTATAAAGAGAGCTAAGCTCTTAGTAGTTAGAGGCATGGAATAATGAGCTAATCAATAAAGATGTATGAGAGATAGCTCTAAAGTGGAAGTCTAAGTTTTGGGTCATAGCATAGGTAGAGGCTTTGCAACTGAGTGTGCAGAGGCCTAGAAGTCCGCAACTGAGTGCGCAGACCCTTGCAGCTGAGTTCGCAAGGTGAGTCAAGTTTGTAATTATATGGAATTATCAATAAAGAAGAGTATTCTATCATTTCTGCATCTTTATTTCCTATTTATGCATTTGTTATATTGGGTATGAATTTCGCTTCTAATTCTTATATGATGTGTAGATGTGTATAACTGTATTGGTTAAGTGAATGCAAGTAAGAGCATCTATTTACATGAAGCTAACTAAGATTTGTTAATAAGATAAGTAAGGTACTTAGCCTAGTTTGGGAGATAACGCAGTTTGCTGCCCTAGTAGTGCAAAAGAACTTCAGCCCCTGGTTAGGGTTGTGTAGAAACCGATCGTAACATTTCGAGAAGGTAATGAAGGGTAGAGAAGAGGGATAAGCAACCTACGTGAAGGTAGGTATAGTTGGAATAAACCAACATCACATCCATCTCAAGGGTGCAAAAACTTGGTTCCAGCACCCCCCCATACTGCTTTGGGTGAGACTTCATTCTGCGCTTTGCGGGCTGATGCCGAAAGGGCCAATAGTCTAGGGATTTGTTTGGCTAACTAACATTGAACTTGGGTCAGGCTGCCTCAAGCCGATAGGTTGATTTTATGTCACCTTCTTACATCCTTGTATGTTAGGTTACATTCTTGAATGTTTTTTATTACATGTATCAGTCTTGTAGGTTGATAAAAAGAATTGATCATTTATGCTTGAATAGATGTGTTTATGCGTATGTGTAGTTGATTAAGCATTTCTTATGCATGTGGAAATGTGTACAATGGATTAATATTTTTTTTCATGCATGACATCATAGCATGCATTGTTGATATGGCCTTGCATTGATGATTGGACCCTAACTAGAATGATGTGAATGAATTGATGCACTTACTTGTTGTATGTCTATATGCTATTATGTCTATGTTATAGATGTATCACACTGATTTGGTGATCTTGCAGATAAGGTATTCTCCCCAAATTATACTAAGGTACGTTGATTTATTGTGATTTGGTTTGTTTGACATATTATGCATTACAGGAAAGAGATAAAATGGCTAGCAAGGTAGACTACATAGAATGTCCCAATGCATCAGATGGACAATGTGGTGTGGGGCACTCAACTGATTTGGCAGACACATTGAGAAGGCAACCCGTTGCTATATATGAGGGAATTGTATTGTGGCTATGTAGATGTGTATTCTAAGTGAGAAAGAGAGAGGAGGTTGTGTGAGACCAAAGAGGGAATTACAATAGATTTGTTATAGGTTGTATCTCTTCATTTTGCTGGATAATATAAAATGAAGGACTGGGTATTTCAACATGGATGTAGCCCAAATTGGGTGAACCACGTATATTTGTGTCTCTCTTGTTTTATGAATTTTTAATGTTTATATTTATGTAATATTTTTATGTTTTCCACTACTATATAATATATAATTTTCTAACAACTGGCATTAGAGCCAAAAGACTATTTGGTTGATAAACTCGTAGGAGAGAAGGGTTCCTAGTTCGAGTGGGAGAAATGGTGGAATATGGTAGGTTTAGGGTTGAAAAATTTAACGACCAAAACTACCAGCTGTGGAAGATTCAGATGGAAGATTACTTGTATCAGAAATATCTGTACCTACCATTGAGTGGAAAGGCAAAGGCCGATGAGTATGACAGACAAAAAATGGGATATTTTTGACAAAAAGGCATTTGGAACAATACGATTTTGCCTAGCAGTGTTGGTAGCCTTTAATATTTCAAAGGAAATGACAACATAGGGTTTAATGTCGACATTGGCTAAACTATATGAAAAATCCTCAGCCTCAAATAAGGTATTTCTTATGAAGCATTTATTTAATGTGAAGATGTCAGAAGGTGGATCTATCGTTGATCATTTAAATGAATTTAATATAGTTACCAGTCAGTTAAGTTCTGTAGGGGTAACTTTTGATGATGAAGTTAGGGATCTATTATTTTTGTGTGCATTGCTAGAAAGTTGGAATGGTTTAGTGATGTCCGTTAGCAACTCTATCTCTGGATCTAGTACTTTAAAGTTTGATGATGATGTTAGTGCAATCCTTAGCGAGGAAATGCGATGGAAAAGCTCTAGTGAGACGTCAGGTAATGCTTTGACTGTAGAGACTAGGGGAAGAAAAATAAAAAGAGGAAAGAGCCCGGGATATCATAGTAATTCAAGGAAAGGAAGATCCAAGTCTAGATCAGGGATAGTGTGTTGGAAATGCGGAAAGAAAGGACACCTGAAGAAATACAAAAGTCTCGGAAGGGAAAAGATGGAGACACACAGTAAGAAAACAACCATGAAGCGAATATGACAGGTGATGTGTTGCAAGATGCTTTAATTCTTTCATTAGAAAATATTATTGATGCCTGGGTGGTAGATTCAGGGGCCTCATTCCATGCCACACTTGATAGGAAATATTTTCATGATTATGTTCAAGGGGATTTTGGATAGGTTTGATTGGGTGATGATAAAGCCTGTAAAATCATTAGAATGGGTACAATTCTCATAAAAAAGCAGGATGGAAGTCAATGGTTGTTGAAGGAGGTAATGCATGTTCCAGATTTGAGGAAAAATCTAATTTCAACAAAGTAGTTGGGAGGTGAAGGCTGTGTAACTACTTTTACAGATAAAACCTGGAAGGCCACTAAAGAAGCACTTGAAATAGAAAAAGGAGAAAATGTTGGTATAATATATTTATGAAATGGTATTTCTAATTCTGTTAAAGCTTTAACCTCTATAGGAGTAGATACAACATTGTGGCATGATAAGCTCAAGCACGAGTGAAAAGGGGATGCAAATTCTTGACTCAAGAAATTTGTTGGCAGGTTTGAAGCATATTGATTTGGAAATCTGTGAAAATTGTGTTTATAGAAAATAGAAGAGAATCAAATTCCTCAGAGTCGAGAAAGAAAAGAAGAGCAAAAAAATACAGCTTGTGCATACATATGTATGGGGACCTGCTCAGGTATCATCTCTCGATGGATCTCATTATTATGTTACTTTTATTGATGATGCAACCAGAAAAACTTCGATTTGTTGTATTCGAAGTAAATATGATGTATTTGATACTTTCAAGAAATGGAAATCTTTTGTTGAAAATGAGATTGGAAAAAGGTTGAAGTGTCTCATATTAGACAATGGAGGTGAATATTGCAACAAAGAGTTTGATAGGTATTGTTCAGGGAATGGAATTCGAAGAGAGAAGACAGTTCCAAGAACACCACAAGAAAATGGTGTGTCAGAAAGGATGAACAAACAAATCATGGAGCGTGCAAGGTTGTAGGAATTTACAGGGTAAGCTCCTCAGACAGAAAACCAAAGGACATCGCTCACAAACAGATCACAGATCAATACACCAGTATTTTTGACGTGGTTAAAACCCTCAAAGAGGGAAACAGTCCATGGCCTGAGCCAACATGGCCACTTCAGGCAATTTATTAATAAAAGAATGAAATTTTACATAAGCTTCTCTCATGCACGTTAACCTACAAATGACCCTCCATGCGCTTTAAATAGAATTCATGGACCAATCGGGTGTTAAGCCACGGATCAAGTGTCGGTAATACCGAGGAGAGAATGAACCGCCGGATCACTACATATCGTGACCGTCAGATTGTAAGTTACAAAAGTACATAGTAAAGAAACACAATTTACCTAACTCTACACTACACCAAGTTATACTAAACTATTTCCTATGTGTCAAAATATCCTACCATCCCCCCTTAAGAACAAATTGGGATAGGATTGAAGGATTTACAAATATGACACAATAGGAGAAGGAAGGAGGCACTAGAGCCTATCCCCACTTAGTGACAACTTCTTGAACTCCAACCATAAATAAAAGTTTAGTAAACTTCGCCTCTGTGAGAGCCTTTGTAAACATGTCTGCAACTTGTTCATCTGTTGAACGATATTGCACTTCAAGAACATGGTCATGAATGAGCTTTTTGATGAAGTGCATGTGAAAATCAATGTGTTTGCTACGCTGATGTTGGACTGGATCTTTGCATAGTTGAATGGAACTTTGATTATCACACCAAAGTGTAGTCAGATGCTACTGCTGAAAGCCAAACTCTGACAGGATCTGAAGAAGCCACAAGGCTTCCTTACTAGCTTCTATGGAACCACGATACTCTGCTTCTGCTGAAGAAAGAGAAATGGCACCTTGTTTCTTGCAAGCACATGTAATAGGTCCTGAACCAAGACTGAACACATAACCTGCAGTAGACTTTCGATCATCAGGGTCACCAGCCCAATCGGAATCAGTGAAACCAACCAATAGAGGAGATGCTTCAGCATTGTAATGAATTCCAAACTGAATTGTACCTCGAACATAACGGAGTATTCTTTTAGCTACTTTCCAATGACTTTCACGTGGGTTTTGCATTGTTAGCTTCCTATACCAATAGGTTTCATGTTTCATGATTGACTGGGGAAGTGCTCAATATGTTCATCATTTTCATACTGCAAAGGTTCCATATTTTGAACACATTCACTATGTATAGGTGGTTGACTCTTGTCACAATTGATGATTAGCCAGACATCCTAATCCTGGCTTGATCATCCTTGAATTTACTTGTCTTAGAATAGAGAATAAAGGTCTGCACAAACAGTTTAAGCTTGGCAAGCAAGTAGTCAGGTAGAGAAGCAAAGGGTCTCAACAGCTTAATTTGAGCCCTGGAAGAAATAAGGGTAGACTTAGATAGGAGGACAGCTAAAAGAAAAGAGAAGAATCAGGGTTTTCTAGTTCAAATGCACCCAATGAAAATGAAGAGAAAATGTTAGGTATACTAGGTTGGGTAGGCAGTTTTGATGGTACAGAGGCATGGTTTGTGAGCAATTTGCTCCTCTCAAATAAGTTGCCATCTTATAAAATCATAAAGTACCATGGCAAGGTGGCTATAAAACAAATGGAGCATGACTAATTCCCCTCCCTATTTTCCCAAGAAACACTCACTAACATTCCCCCCAAGGGCAATGAGATCTGCTCATTACCCTTAGTCCACTTCATCCCATAGTAAAACTAAGTGAAAAGATGTTTTACCTAGGCAAAACAAGCCACATTTCTTGTGTAAAAAGTCTTTATTCCATTTTGCCAAAGTTTCCTAATCCTCACCATTTGTCATCCTTTCCTTCCCCCCTGGCCTAAGTTTTCACTCTATAAAACTTAGCCTAAACCATACAAACCCATCCCCCACAATCATATTAACCTACTAACCTTATTATATAACTCCTATGTATAGATTTTCCCTCCCCCTAGTATATAAATACATTGAAAATCCCCAAAAAATAAATACCCCGACCCTTGGCTAACTATAGCCATATTTTAAATTTTGCTAGGGAGTTATTGGTCCACCTGGGGCCAATAACAACCCTCCACATGCCCATTAGGACTTGTTTAGCCTCTGGCTAAATAAAATAGTGGAAATCTACATTTTTCCCCCAAAAAACCCACTTTTCCAAAGTCCGAAATACACCAAAAAACCTTACAAAATTGAAAAAATTAAAGTGGGTCCCCATGCCGCGCCCTTGCAGCCTACCATTCACCATTGACCGTCGGATCGAGGCCCTCAGATCCCACGGTGCGGAATCGTATCGCGATGCCCCCAGTGTCCGAAAGATATGTCCCGAGAAAATGGCGGTTTCGCCGCCGTACCTAGGACACGCGTCGCTCACCCGCGTGTATGACGACCCCCCCCCGCTCAATACCGCTGCCACCCCAAAAGCGGTGCGATAAAACCACTTACCATCCTCACTCCCCGTTGTTGACGTCATCCGATGATATCACAACCACATCAGCACCATGTCATTATTGCCACCTCAGTGCCAAATCATCTGCCACGTCACCTTCCGTACCTCGCTACATGACAAAAATTCTATGTCATGATGATGTCATCATAAAAAGCACCAAAAAGCCTAAAAAAGTTGATTTTTGTTAAAAAAACCGTAAAAACTTTTGTTTTTTACCATTTTCACTATGTAACTTTGCTGAGCTTTTGCATGCAAACGATGATGAGTTCACCTGCAAACTGTCAGTCCGCCACCTCGACCACCTTAGCTTAGCCCCCACTATGCAAATCATCTCCCAATCAGCCAGAAACTCCAGTGCACTATGAAAAATAGGTATTTACCATCATCTTGTGAAAAACCCTTTGAAATTTCGATTTTTCACTGTGAAAATTGTCTGGCAATCCTAGAAACTGGTCAAAATTTCACCCTACTGCTACACACAAGCCTGCCGGGACCACTCATCCACCAAAGAACCTGCACATTGCACACCTCTCTGCACAATTCACCCAGCTAGCTGAGAAAAGCAAGAATTCAACTAAGTCTTTCTCCTAAGCTCCCTGATTGACTTCCATCTGCAAAATTGCCCACTGAAATTACTAGTTTGCCCATATTTTGCTATACAAATTGCCAATTCCGCCCCACTCAGCAAAATCCCTCTAAATTTTACCCAAGCTCAAGATCTGTTTGGTTAGTAATTACTAAGGGAAAGGCCTTGAAACCATTGCTACTCCTCCCTTGCAAGATAAATCCTTCAAGCTTCATCCTTTTGCTTCAAATTCTTCCCACCAGAGTCTAAACAAAGCTCCAATTTGCAAAATTCTCTGAAAAAATCCCCAGGGCCTCTATTTTTGCCCACTACTGCTGTAAAAGTCCACATTTTACTCAAAAAACACCTGATAACTTATAAAGATGGCAGCCTCTGCTCCAGTAGCCCACAATGTGGCCCCTCTCAATGCCCCACATAAAGAACTAGAGTGGTTACCCATATCTGACAAGGATTTCCAAATTAATGATATAATGGGTAACACATCTCATCTCCAGGCCTTTTGTGAGATCAGGAACAGCCATAGAAAGAAAACTGACATCTTTGGTATTTGGGAGTCCAATATGCCCATGCACTACCTTCTTTGTGTAAATGTTTTTCCTGACCTCATTCACCAATGCCATGCAAATTATGAGCCCACTCAAAGGGCAGTGATGTCTCCTTCTGGGACAGTTCATTTCTATATCACCCCTGAATCAATAAATGAGATGCTGCATTTCAAACCAGCTGAACCATTAACTCCTCTTTCCTTGGGATTTTTGCTTGACCAAGGTGCCAAATTGCCAAGTGCAGAGATAACCAGAATTGGCAAAACATTTATGAAACCCAATTGTCAACCACAGGAACCTCCTCCATACCTGGACACTTGGTTCAATGAAGCAAGAAATTTTATCATTGACATGATAGCCTACATCGTGGGATTCAAAACCAGTGAGTATGTAGATGAAACCACATTGGTCCTATTATCCATTTTCTCTCCAAGACAACCCCCTGCTGTCAAGTATGACTATGACACCTACATTGCCAATAAGATCCATGAACAATTCATGAGCATGGACAGAGAAGGAGTGTTTAAATACACATCATACATATACCATTTGTTGGTCTACTATCAACCATATAGTTTTCAAGTTCCCCTCAGAAAATTTGATGTCAAGGGAGAGCTAAGGTCTGTAATCTTCTGGACCCCAGTCTTCCACCATGCCTACTATTCTCCTTACACTTATTGTAAATTTATTGATCTATTCATATATCCAACCACCTCTTTACTGATAACAAGTCCTCCAGACATACTTTCTGGTGAAATCAAGAGAATTCTACAGCTCTCCAAGAGCTATAACATAGATGTCTGGTACTTTTACCAGAATCACATTGTGATTCGGATATATGGCTGTCAGCTGAGCCCCTATAAATTGCCAAGATATGTGCCAATGTGCTTGTTTGCCCTGGAATATTTTAGACAATTCATCCAGGCAGATACAATCCATTTCTTTGAGGCCAAGAAAAAGGTACAACTT
>APFE030754877.1:0-24186 GCA_000404065.3 Pinus taeda
AGGCAGGCAAGCAGTGGAAGAGATTTGGAGATCAGATCCGAGCTGTATTGTGTGTAACAGAGGTGGAGATACTTGTGAGAAGTATTATGCTGTGTAATGTTACATGACTCAATCATTAATATACAGATAGTTGGGGTTTTTAGCGAGATGCTTTCCCCGGGATAAATACTGTGTTAATGTGTGAATGCTCTTGATGTTTTATTGTTATTGATGCTGCTATATTGATGATCAATGTAGAGGAGCTTATGTATTGTGTATGTTTTCCGCAATAGTACATGATCAGGAGAATCTCCATTGAATATGTGTTAAATTATTCAAAATTTCTACATATTGGAGGTTTCCCCCTCGAAGAGGTAATTGAACATTGCTTTCCTTTCTGAATAATAAAATACTTGCTGTTATTTCTTATTGTTCTGTGTTCTGGTTATATTTCTTCGCATATTTGGTATTCTGGTATCTTCTTGCAGGTCAAGAGCATAACAGTAGACTTCTCGCGAGTCTCCTGGCTCCCATGGTTACTACCACAGGAGGTGCCTCCTTCCCTCTTCCCGTTGACATTGTACCCTTTTAGATTATTTTCCTCTATATCTTGCTTGGTGAAGCAATCATGATCATGATTTGTCAAGTTCGCTGAGGAAATACCAAAGGTCCCTATTTAAGCCAAGCAATAATGATTTATGGCATTATGTCTTATTGAATCAAATGGATTGGGTAGTTACATCCATTTTTCCCTCTCCTCACTTTATTGCAACATCAATGGATAAAGATTTTTGGCCCATAATCAAAGGGAAGCTTTCACTATCCTTTTACATAAAGTGTTTCTCTTTTCTTCTTATTCAAGGAGAAGGAGAATAAGAAGCCTAATCTTCTAAAGTGAACCATACTTTCAAGGTATGTATTTTAGTCATTGAATTCTTGATTTCAATCTTAAAAATGATATCTCATCTATAGTTCCAATATGGTGAATCTCCCTCACCTCCTTCTGCATTGCTGGGATGATGACATATTTACATGTGCACACATTGGCATAGAGGTGGATCTACAGAAGGGTTTGCTAGAGGTAGTGCGGGCTACCTCAGACAACTGGACATTAATCCAACCTATGGACTATGACCACCTCCCATTTAGATGTAAACGTTAACATGGGTATGGCCAATTTGTAAGAAACTAATACAAATCTGCTCTTGTTTAGAAATCCCCTGTGTAGGATAATTAGTGGAAATAACATAAAATGAAGAAAACTATCCCCACCAAGCAGCCCCCCCTTCTCATTCTTAATCCTTCCCCATAATATCCCATTGGTTCTAGACCTTTCTTAGGCTCCTCATCTAACTTTTGGACCATAGTTATTTTGGTCACAACTATGAAAATGGGTTAGACACCACGATAAGATCATGATTTTCTAGATGATCAATAATTACATGGAGAAATCCCTTCCGTTGATAACATATATGCAATCTTCACTCATCTGGAAGTTCATGAACTTATCATGGTGCATAACCCATTGATCATTGTTGTAACCAAAATAACACTGGTGCAAAGAGTTCTTGCTCCACTAGTCTTTCTTAGGACACACCAGACATGTGTGTGAACAAATAAATGATAATCCCTAGATGCAATTCATACATACACTTAGATTTTTAAATAGAAAGCCAAAAAATGTTCACTTAAAGCCCTTGCAGGCTAATGCAGATTAACAAATCTAAAACTAATGTCAAAGAACTTGCTCCTAAATGAAGACTTTACTCCAAGCCACTTTGATCCTGATTCTTGCACACAAGCACCGAAAAACAGAGAAAAGATTACCTTCCATGGAGGGAAAATTAACACATATAAAAGAAAATTGTATTAACCATAATAACATAAACACACCAAATATATCGTATGGGTATCCTTAACTTGTATTAATTGAAATTTTTGGTAGCATCGGATGGAGTTCTAGTATTAAACTTTGTGGAGAGGCTAAAACACATGAGTTCTCCAAAAACCATAAATTGTTTATGGAAATTCCATGTAGAGACAACTCAATTAAATTAATTGGCTATTGTTTAAATTTTTCCTAAGTTAAACTTAGGAAAATAGGTTAATTAATAATAATTAATTGAGAAAGGTGAAAATTCTCTAGAAACTCACACAGATTGACTTGTAGATGATCATAGCCATCGATTAAGTTTTAATCTTGGTTATTGAAGTCTCACTTGGAGATTACAAGAAGAGGTCAATGGGTAGATGGAGAACACACTAGTGTGGATAGCCAATGATAAAGACGGTTCAATTTTCTAGTAGAAGGCGATTCAACAGTGAGATTGAGCCATTGATCGATTACTAGGTGCCAAAGGGGCAAAGTAGAAGATTTATGGAGGCGTTTCTAGAGGAGAACACACCAGTGTAGATACTTAGTGATCAAAGCAATTCGATTAAGGGACGAGATTCATAAACAACATGGGATCTACACATCACAAACTTCAAGTGGGACCACATCGCATAGCACCTTATCGTTGAAGGGATTCATCTCGTAGGACATGTAGCATTTCTAGCTAAAGTAGATGTATTTTCCATGTCTCAACCAACTAATAGTGTATGGTCGGGGGGTGTGGCACTATAGACAACTTCAATCTCTTGGTAACCTCAACTAAGATCAGGTTCTTCTTGCTCCCACTATCTATGATGAAATGTAGTGGAGTCCCCTTCACTCACATTTGTGAGTGGAAGAGGCACTCCCCCTCTTCAATCTCCTTTAGCTCTTATCGTTGGATATTTGTGGTTGTGATGGTAGCATTGGGTTCTGCATTGATGATTCAATTTCTTTCATCCTATTCTAAATCAAAATTAGAGCCAGAATCCGTTTCTTTTTCTTGAAGCTCAGCCAACAATGATTGTTTCAAGCGATATTCATTAATGTTGTGCCAGGGGTTTTGTGGAACTCACACCACCTTCCAATGTCCTTTTTCGACTTCCCATTACCTTTATTTCCTTGTGACTTGGGTTGGTTTTCTTGAGGTTAGATCTCCTTGCTTTGTACCTTTTTCTACGAGTTTGGGCCACCTTTTCCAGGCTTTTTTTTGCTATGGATTTTCAAACCTAAACTCCGATTTATTCATATACTTCATTTTTTTCTCAATTATGACAACATATCTATAAGTGAATCCTAGTATGGAGATGTCCACGAAACCCATATCTATTTAGATGTACATGTGCATACCACTATGGTACTTCAAAACCAGGTGCCACTCAAACTCTTTGATACCCATCTTTGAGCACAAGGTATGGAAAATATTAGTGTACTTTGGAACCATCTAATCTCTCTCATGTTGCAAAGTTGTCCATATTGTGTACTAGTCATCATAGTTCCCCTATAGGGTATAATTCCTCCTTAAGCACATTAACAAATGCTTCCCAAATTGGTGTGACCTTGAATATTATAGACTCATCTTCATTATGTCTCTCCTAGTAAGATTCCCACCAATCTTTGATAGGGGAATGGATTTTAAGAGTGCAAAAGTTACCTTTTGATTGCTGGAATTTTTTTGGACAGAGTAATAACCCTTTAACAAATTTGACCATTTATCCCAAGCATCTGCTTTTATTGGACCTTCAAATAAAAAGATATAAAATTTAACTTGTACCTTAAAGGGTGTCGCACCTCTATTTTAAATTTCTATTTTATATATTTCAAAATATAATTACAATATAATTCTTTAAACTTGATTACAATATAATTCTTTAAACTTGTAAACTAAATGGCGTGTACTTTCGTGATACAAATGTGCGCCAGCTCGACTAAATTTTATGCATACCTAAAGGTTCACAGAAGACCCTCCATGCCCCTTGAATTCTTCTGCCATTGTTTGTTTTTTGGTCTGCTTGCAATCCTTAGGGTTACAGAATTTCTGCAGGTCCACGTCTATGAACTTATTATTTCTCTTTCGTGAGGCTCTAAAGAGGCTTTTCTATCTCATATGTTCGTTGTGCCGCAAGTTCTTTTCTATTCTATGCTTTGTACGTCCAGGTACATGCCTTTCGCGCCTTAAAAATTACACTCTAATTCGCGCTCGTCTTTTCATATGTCAGCGGTTTGGTCACAGCATGCAGTATTAATAAATTTATTAATATTTGAATTTGATTATTTATAAAATATGGGATGTACTTTAGTCATAGCATGTCAATAATAGCATTGATAAATTTATTAATATTTAAATTTGATTATTTATAAATTATGGGATGTAGTTTTTATATTAAATGTTTAATATGGAGTGGTTTTAATAATCAGGAACGCCTCGTATTTTTTTTATAAAAAAATGAATTATATATATATAATTAAATCACTGTTAAACAGTTTTTATGTAAAAAAACATTCATATACTAAATAATGTTAATTCACTTGGTGACATTCAAATTAAATTTTATTATATGTATTTTATTCTATATTTAATATAATAAATATTTATGAATAATTGATAAAAACAAAATATTTAAGAATAATTGATAAGTCATAAAATAATTATAATTATAAAGATATTATTTTTTAATGTTCATATATTTATAATTTTATTTCATTTAATAATTTAATAATATTATTTTAAATAATTATTCATTATTTTAGTTTTATATATAAAAAAATATCATTTAATTTTTATAATATTGAGTGATTTCCAAAGTGAAAAAATAAAAATATGATTTAAAAACCAAAATTGAATTAATAATCTTTCAATTGGAGTGCAAGTCGAAAGATTACCACTTTAATACAGGGTTAATGGTCAGTACTGCAAGGTACAAAACCACTACCCTCCACACGTTTGAGGTGATGGGTGTGGTGGCTCCTTGTATGATGTCAACCACTGCATATAAGAAAGGTGGTAGCGAGAGGAAGGGGTGTGTTGGGTTTTGTAATTGCTCTAGAGAGAAGGCTAGTGATTATCAGAGCGATTGTGGGCAAGGAGACTGGTGCGACAGCCTGGTTCTATGGCACCACGAGCAATAGCACTTCCATCGACTGCACGTGAAGGATTATGGGTATGTTATCAGTCATCTCTCTATTATCATAATGTGGACCTGTTTCAGGTTCCGTTTGAGGGAGAGGGAAGGAATTTGGGGAAGGACCGTAAGGTTACGGGGGGCTGGGGGCATAGGTTGGTGGTGTATGTGCTTTTGCTTTTGTCTTTGGCACCTGATAGGCACCCACTCCATCTCGCTTTGCTTCGAGATTCTCCTTTCCCATATGGGAATTTTGATGGCTCTGGGGCGAGGGCATAGTGTTGAAGCATGGTGTGGTGCTGGAGAAGCTGGGTGGTTGGGCCATGGGGTTTGTGTCGGCCAGTTCACTTGCACTTTGTGAGGTAACCTCTGCATCATGTCCATGCGCAATTGAAGGGGGGTCTGTAGATACCTGGGAATGAGGGAGAAGGATGAGAATTACTGTGAGCGGGAAACCTGGCAGAGAATTGAAATTGGCTATGGAAGGTGGGCTGGCAATGACAACGTCATGGGGCTCAGGGATAGGTGGATGTCTATTTTGGGTCCTCCTTTTGCGAACTAGGCAGATAACAAAGGGTGCGCTAGCCGAGTTAGGCTTATAGCTCGTAGGCAGTTGCACCTCTTTACCTGGGACTGGGGAGAAAATGCATGTTGGACCACTGCCAAGAGGGGGCATCTCTGGCGAAATGCAACCTCTAGTGCAGGTCTTGGGCCAGTCCTCTCTGGGGAACCTGCCTGCAACCATGAGGGGCAAGGTATTGCAATTAATAAGGGGGTATGATGCTGGCGGGTTGGAGCGATGCAATTCTACCACATGTGTGCATGCACCTTCTTGTAATACGTTGAAGTGTAATGAGACTATAGTTTGTCACACTGTACATGATTGGGCTTGAGAGATCATGGCACGTCTTGCAAAAACCCGAGGCCATAGCAAGAAACCTCACATGACCAGACAAGACACGGAACAGAGGCCTTCGGGTGGTCGACGAGGTAGGAAGTCTACCGAACAGTTAATTAGTGAAGCGACAGTCGCTTACCGAGAGGGAACCAATGAAGAAATCCGTAATTTGTTAGAAGAATGGGAAGAAGAAGTGAAGCAGGAGAGTGAGACAAATACGGAGCTGGAGGACTAGAGAGGCTTCGTCCCCGATCCTGGAAATACAAGAGGGAGAATCACCCAATTCAAGCAGACCCTCTACCTTTATTGGTTGATGAAAAGCCTGCTCGAAAAGGTGATGGAACAAATCTTGGTAGGCATGGCAATTACTATTCAAGGAATGTCGAATTACAAGCAGGAATTTCAGAAGGTGCAGTTTCAACTGCACAAACAGGACATTCACCTTGGCCGAATTGAGTGACACTTGCCATGTATCTTGTTCCAGACAGAGTTGTCGGGTATGAATGCTAAAGATCCAACATCGGTGGAATCAACATCAGCTGAACAACATGATTCAGGCCTACTTTTTGATGTTTTTGTTTATATATGCGGATAGCTTTTAAATTTCTTTATGCAATTACATATGTATGTAGAATTATAGAGTATGAAAGTGGACAAAAATCTGAAACTTATATAGCTTGGATAGAGCGACTTAAGATTTTTTTGCCACTGGATGGCATACAATGTGGATAGGTGCTCAACAAACTTGGTTTTCCATTGAGCAAGTTGAGACCACCTAGCCAATTCTATGTGGTGTAAATTTGCTCTATAATTAATAGAAAAGAAAGATTTACCAAGATTAACAAAAAAAAATTGAATTAATAATAAAAAATCATCCTCATTTATTTTATGCAAAAAATAATTAAAATATGCGTAAAATAAGACATTTATGAAGACTTTAACCTCATCTTTACAATGTAACTCTATATTTTTGCATTTTTGTTATTTAATGTTTAATTAATTGTAATAGCTCATATATTATATATATATATATAATTTTAATTTTTAACTAAAAAAATTTAAAATATTAATTATTTTATATATCTAAAATCAGGTTTGTTTTTTTTACGTAACAAAATAACATCATATAAATACTCGTTAATTATTTCTAAAATAATTAACTCCCAGTGAGACACAAAGGTACAAAACACAAACACAACGATCACACTTCTTAAATTTTGATATCTAGCATATCGACATTTGAACGGCACCTTTGGTGGCTGCACTCGTTTTTAACTCACAGCGAACTAGTGGTCACCAGAGGTAATTGGGAGAGTTTTGTTAGACGTCTCCATGAATGTAAACGTTAACATTCTATTTTGGTTAAAAAAGCATTCGGAGAGTGGAATATATGTCGGTTATGTCGGTGATTGGTCCTGTATAGTGGTAGCCCAAGCAATATATTTTGGAGTGGTCTATAATGCGATTTTTTGGAGATTCCGGTGACGGAATCTGGGGGAAGAAATGAGGTTAAATCTTGATTTTTAGCAGTTAAAATGGTTTTTTAACTGCATATTTGGATTCAGCGCCCTGGAAAACCCCTGGGAGCCATTGATTGTGCAGAAACTAGCTATCAAACTTGGGATTCCAATGAATTGCTGCCGGATTTTGACCAGAAAAATCCGTCGGAAAAGCTTTCAAAAAGTCGAGTTATAGACTACTGCATATATTTTGGTCATGCGTACTCAGTGGCTCTCCAACTTCAACGAGACCAGCGATTATTCTTCTCCTCTGCGTATGTCGGCCAAAGGAGACTTTCTTGGAAGAAAGCGCTGCAGGTACGAGTCCTTGCAGTTTTGTGTATATTTTATTATTTCTGCTGCCGAACTAAATGGTGGGCAAAGATAGATTTCGTATATGTACTCTTCCCTAGATTCTTCAGTTAGGGTATAATCATTCATTATTTTTTTTGATTGGCTATGAATTTTTCAGGTAGCTCCTGAGAGGGTGTAATCGTTATTTGATAAAAAAATTGGTGTAGTAATCATTAACAATTGCGTGCCCATGGTCGATTACATTACCCATCTATCCCGTAAGTAATTTAGTCTCGACGGCATAGGCGTGCCAGTAATTTACTCTTAATAGCATAGGTGTGTCAGTAATTCACTCTTAATGGCATAGGCGTATGCCATGATCAGGGTGAGGTTCGGTACATGATTATAGTGTCTGAGGGTGATGAGGCAGCAATATTAAATAAAGTTGTCCTCATCTTGAGCATCATGTAGTTTCAAAAGGACTAGATGCCACGGGCGTACAAAGCTAGAATTGGAATTGGAATTGAATTATTTGATTTGGTTGGACAATCCCATGGTTCTTACCGCAATTACAATAAAAAAAAATGTTGCAGAGGGAGTTGTTATTTTTGTAGATTTGAAACGAAATGCATAATTATACCAACAGCGAAATATTTTTGTAATTCATTTGATTTCATTTTTGAACTGATTTGATCGGAATGATTTTCTATTTTCCAGGGATTTCCTAGGTGCTCATGTAAAGCAGAAAGCAAAGAGACAGACATGCGGAGGGTCTTATATGCAAGCTCAGGTGAGATGGACGGATGGGGTTTTTTTAGGGTGCAAATTCTGTGTGTTTTGCGGAAGTATAAAAGGAGGCAGTCAAATCGTTGATTTATATTTCTTTGGTCTGTGTTTGTAAGTGATGTGGCTGGTAGAGTGGGATGTTATGGTAGCTCGTCAACCCTGAATTCATTTTTTGTTGAATGTTACCTTTGTTTCTATTGCCTTCTCAGTCTTTCTGACTTTGGAGATTTTGCAATTTTTGTTATTAATTACAAATATACAATATGTACAAATGGTTCCTTGTTGACTGCGGATGAGGACGGAATAACCTCAGTTTTTATTTTCTGAGTTAAATAGTTCGAGTCCATTACTTCACACGATCTCCCAATCTTTCCAATTAAATGTCTTGTTGGTTTGCAGCTTAGGAGATGAAACAGAAAATGGAGAATACTCTGAATTTCCAGTACATTTTTCGGTTTTCCAGGCTATTTCTGTTTCGCTGCTCCATCTGCCTCCGAATGTAACGAGGCAAATTGTGCTTTGTTCTTTAGGCTTCCTATTTTAATCTTTCTTTTAGTCTCTGTTATGGTACTCCATCGCTGTTTTGTGGCAGTGCTTTAGTTGGATATCACCTTTGCCTTCTTCAAGAGTCTTCCTTATCTCCCTGCTTTCTCTTAGTGTGGATGCAATTAGACACGATTCCGTGTAGTTCTGTTCTGTTATTACTTGTTGCTGATGGGAAGAATGTATTAGTCTCATAATTTTGGGCTTCTTTCAATGAAATTGCTTCACATGAGAGTAAGGGCTGATTGCTTATCACTCAATAATGTTTGTTTTGTTTGCAGCTCAGAAGACTGGTATAGAAACTGAAGAATAGATTAAATCTTTTTCAGCGACTTGCAGCTCAGAAGACTGGTATAGAAACTGAAGAATAGGTTAAATTTTTTTCAGCGACTTTGGTATGATGGGATTGTTTTCGGCGACACAAACTCCACGGCAAGGTCGGTAAGGTCGGTACACGATCTGTTTTATTTTATTGGTTTTCCGCGTGGTTATTTTCACCTAGTCTAACTAGGCCGACTTGTCTGGAAAGTTATGGAAATTCTAGTTATATTTAGAGAAAATCTGGCGAGGATTTTTGTAAATTCAAGTTATATGGTTAAACTTCAAAATTTTAGGTGTCTTAGACATTTTTTATAGTGGTGAATCCATTTCCACCATAAAAAACACAATTCAAACACTACCTTTACAAGATTTTTAAACCGTAGACTCCTATCTTTTTTACCTTTTCCCATTTTCGGAAAACTTAAACTCAGTTTGGTATCTTGTTAAGAAAAATACATATTTGACTAAATATTTTAAATCATTTAAATATTTTTATGATATAAAGTCATAGTAAATAAAATATTTAATATTTATTTTCACATTTATTAATTTAAATTTCCATATAAAATCATCATAAAAAAATAAAAGTCTAAATAATTTAAAAATATTTTTATAATAAATAATGGATTTTAAATTAAATTGAATAAATTAAACATAATTATTAAAGTGGATGGTAAAGATATTACCTCTACAATATTATGAGGAATATTCATAATAGTATACATAAACGAAAGGTTAAGATTTATCTTCAAAGTAATTATGCTTTTTTTAATTAATTTGATTAATAAAAAAAAATAAGATTTATCTTCAAAGTAATTATGTTTTTTTTAATTAATTTGATTAATTAAAAAAATGTCATATGATCAAGTGTTATAAGAGGTGAGTTATGGTTTTTTTGGCATTTAGTATTCATAGGCCATGGTATTGCCCCATGGTATTGTAATAAACCCTATTTATAGATTAAGAATCTCCCTAGTAAAGTGGGAATAAATATTCATGGCTAAAAATCATGTTCTATGCTTTTTTAAATGTATATATGTTTAACTTATATACTAGTGTAGCACAAGGGTTAGCTCAATTGGTTGAATTTCGGTGATTAAAATACCTTTGCTATTCAATTGGTCCAATCCCCATAGTTAAAACACCTTTTCTAGTGAAAGATAACAGATTTAGCTCTCTAAACATTTAAATTTAAATTTAAAATATTAAATATTTAAATTAAATTATTAATGAAATAAATTAACGCTTTAAAACATTACATAAAATTTCAAAATAAGATAAAACTCAATTAAAAAATGTTTTTAAAAACTAACATGCCAACCCAAGTTAGCCCAACCCATGGTGGGTGTTAGGTAATTTTATCTAGAAATCCTTAGAAATATAATTAAGTATTAGATAACAAAAACAACATTGTCGATCGATCCATTTTTTAAAAAAATATAATCTGTATTATTTAATATTTTCAATTAATAATAATTTTATAAAATATGTTGTCTTTTTTTTTAAATAAATAAAAATGTAAAAAATATAAATTAATAATTTTATATTAAAAATAATATATTTTTAATTTAATTTAATTAATTTATTTTAATTAATAAAAAAAATAAAATATAACTTATTTTTATAAATAATAATAAATATTAAAGTATAACACTTTAATCCTAATCTTTAAAATAATTTATTATTATAATAATTATATATACTCAATTTATCAACCATCATCATTATAATATTTATACATAATCAATTTATCAACCATCACTATATATAAAACTAAGCACATGAGTGCATGGTACTGCGGTCGGGGCTGAATGTCACGCTCCCTGGCCGCGTTCGAATCCCATTATGGGGCTGAATGTCACGCTCTCTGGTCGCGTTCAAATCCTATTATGGGGGCTGAATGTCACGCTCCCTGGCCTCGTTCGAATCCCATTATGGTGGCCCTGCACGGTAGCAATATGTAAACATTGTGATTGTATATTGGTATCATATGATTGATGTGATGGATGTATATAGTGTATATAATGTATTATGGGCCCAATACATGCTTCTTCAAAGACTAGCCCCCATTTAAAAAAAATAAAATAAAACTATAACTCAGCAATTTCTTTCTGAATAAATCTAAAATTTTCACTCAATTACTTTGAGTGTAGATCCAAACCATAATGTATCACCCACTCCATCCATTAATCTAATACTCTGCCTTACTTCCATGATGTATCACCCACCCCATCCATTATCGATTGTAACCTATCAAAATATCGAATTTAAAGTTTTAAAACAAATGTTATAATAAACTTTTAATCCATCAACATTGCTTTTTCCTATCAGTGAGAAATTTTAACATTTTATTTAGCCTCTTCTCAATGCAGGGGCCACAAAACTTAGGGCTGAAAAACATATTGCGCAGAAATTTTTACATAATCAAGTAGGTAATGCGTGATTAATGCTATATTTTAATTTGGGATTTCCCTTTCCTGCTAAATCCAGTACTTGCTACCCTAATGTATCACCTACCCCATTCATTAATCTAGCAGTCTGCCTTACTTTTCCCTTGAACGTTCTTATCGGAGTTGTCTATAATGCGACTTTTTGGAGATTCCGGTGACGGAATCCGGCGGAAGAAATGAGGTTAAATCTTGATTTTTAGCAGTTAAAATGGTTTTTTAACTGCATATTTGGATTCAGCGCCCTAGAAAACCCCTGGGAGCCATTGATTGTGCAGAAACTAGCTATCAAACTCGGGGTTCCAATGAATTGCTGCCGGATTTTGACCGAAAGAATCCGCCCGAAAGACTTTCAAAAAATCGCGTTATAGACTACTGCAAAAATTATTGTAACTTCCCTGTAAGAACCCACGATACCTTCACTAAGGAGACTAAATGTCAGATGAAGACTCAAGAAAACTCAATTTGATTTATTATTAACTCAGCTTATAATTTTTGGGTGATAACGTACTTCCACCAATCCGCTTTCATGTGAGCGTATATTTTAATCAAATAATCATTTGAAGGATCGTGTATTTTAATACAAATCCTCCGACATGTACCTTTACCGACATCCTCCATAGTCTCAAGAGGGAGACCTATAATTTACCAATGTAATCCAGAAATGAATGTGTATTTTAATAAAAATCCTCCCACGTGTACCTTCATCAACATCTTCCATAGTTGTTAAGAGAGACCTATAATTTACTAATGTAATCAACTTAACTCATATGAAAAACATATATTATTATAATAACTTAATTTTTGGGACATGAAAAACATAAAATTGAGGTAAACATAGTATGGATGTGTGGCGCTATTTTTCCACGTAGAAGGTGATGGCATGGACATATTAAAGTTAGCTTTGATGAATAATGAGTGTATTTAATCCACGTCATGAAAATAAATTCTTCAATTTATAAATTAAATATCGGAGTTTTTTATTTTGTGCTTGCACCGAATGCCTTGTTAATGATTGGAATAGAGAACGTTCTTTGTTAATGATTGGAATAGAGAACGTGTTCTTTGTTAAGATGACAAGCCAATGTTACATTGACGTTGTTTTCGATCAAACATTGCTCTATAAATATCATTTTTTACTAAAATAATTTAATTTCTTTGTTATAAAATAATTTAATTTCTTTTGCTAATATGTTTTTAGAAGTCTCATGCTTAAACCATCTTAAAAGTATTCAAAATTATTTTAAATAAATATAAAATTATAAGAACCATATAGTAGTTTTAAATTATAAGAATTATAGATAAACTATTGTTAGGTCCTTCCCATACTATTCCGGTCCAGAATAATTGGATGGTAATTTTAAATAATCTAAATTTAGTCATCCCTTTCCCTTTGGCTTTTGAATTTGTAATCAAGTTGTTTATATATATGTAAATTTGACTTTCTAACATGCTCATATCACCAACCAATCAAAAATTCATTATTATTGTTGTTGGGTAGGATTGGATTCTCAACCATTACAATGTTGAATTAAAAATAACCAAATATCTCAATTTAATTTAGAATCTAAATTGACGAGATTCTAAACCTTAATACTAAGTTGAATTTAAAATTTTTGCTTTGATTTAGTTACATTTAAACTAAGTGGTTATGCACTATTTTTCTGGGGCTAGTTCTAGTCCTGGTTTGGCTTTATCGGGAGAATTCAAATTTCATGACATTGTTTTTTTTGGGTTGGGATGGATTGCTCTTCGAGGAATTATATTTTCAGTATTATATGTGGGGTTGGTAGATTGGGTGACCACTGCAAAAATTCATTAATTTACTAATTGGGAAGTGCAACGACGACAGGGTGGTTGAGACTACACATTCCTTGGGTACTATGTGCTAGAATATGGACTAAAGTTTGGGTCATTATAAATGATTTTCCTATATTAACATTTCAGGATATCTTACTATAATACATAAAATTACCAAATTGGAGATTCGAGGCGACGATGGGGTGGTTGAGGCAACACTTTTACATTGGTACTGCATACTGCTACCTAGACAGGTGATCGAGCCTTTGTCAAACGTGTTATTCAGTTTTCCTCCTTATATCCGCCCGACTGTCTCTCTCATTACTCTGACTCTAATTATGGTCATTACTACACCATACCTAGCCTATCGGGTGGGACTAAGCTCCATATGGTTTCCCTAAATACAATTACATGAATATGAATATATCTGATTTTTTTAAGTCTTACACCTCAAAACACAAGGCATACATCAAAGTCACCCTTGTTGCAGAGGTGACATGCACTACTGGCAGGTTCGATGGAATAAGTTTGACCCCACGAAGATCAAATGGGCTAGTGGGTGAACAGGTGGCATCACACATGACGAGGATCACTGCACATGACACTTACTACAATGAGGTTATCACAAATTTTGTGCATGCATAACAACATCGACCTATTGGATGCCACACCACATCCTATGGAACCAAAACTAAACAAAATCGATGGGAGGTCTATGCTTCTCCACAGACACAATTACTAAGCTTTGGTTATGACGTGCTCTTGGACTGGGTACTTAGTCTACGTAAAATGGCCTTCGTCAGACACTGGTATTTTTCCGATCTACCAAAGGAGGAGATGAGAAGTTGAGTGGAGGATAAGTGGAAATAGTTACTCGATTATGTGCCTACAGTGTGTCGCCTCATGAACTCTTGGTATAGTTTTCACTCCTTGCATCATGAGGACTTGGAGAAGATTCATGGTATGTCGTGGGTGAGGGGAAGGGGTTTTTTGTCACTACATCCATGGTATGTTGGGTTCAACCCACTCAGAGATACCCCCCAACACAGGTTGATCTGTCTTAAGCTTCCAGGACTTCCCATTGAATTCTGGACTAGACGAGCCTTCATGGACATTGGGAATGCTATTGGTAAGTTCAAATACACGGACCCAAAATGTATTGGCATCAAAGACAAAAGGGTCACATGTATTTTGATGGAAAGGGGGATCTCTGGAGGTTTACCTGCCCACATTGATCTGGCCTGGGATAAGATTCACATTCACTAGTGGCTGGACTTTTGGCACATTCCTTTCCATTGCCTGCTTTGTTGCCATACTAGGCATCTCATGGAACAATGCTCTCATAGACATGGGAACAATAAGAAGATGGGTAACGTGACCCGATCTGAAAGTGGTGATCCACAGGTGGCATATGCGCAACACGGTGGTGAGAATAGGGACTCCATCTAGAACAATGACATGCAATGGTGTCATATTACAGGTACACACACCTCATCTCATCCTAATTATCCTAGTAAGATATCTCTGGAATACCCATCGACCTCCTCACAATTTATTGGGTTGTCATCCACCCACTCATCCCATATATACTCCTCCGACTCCAAACCCACATCACTTTTATATACCATGGCATCAAATGCCATCCCTCGGATTATGCCCTCACTGAACAACGAACTACCATCCATGCCCACTTTATCCTCCAGTCCCCATACTCTGAACTATCCACCTTTTCAACCCCCAAATGCATTAGCGGATTATGTACATACATAGATTACTCCACTACCTAGAACTACGCTATCTTGCGGGACTCCACTCTCATATGGATTACCCATTCCTTCTCCCAGGAATTTGGTTGATAGTGACATCAAATTCCTTCTATCTAAGTCGACAATTGACCTCTGATCCATTAATATACAACGTCCACGACCTTAGATGTCCCCGAAGATCAATCCTAACTTTGCACTTAAAATCACTCTTAGATGAAGGAATAATAGGGGCAGTAGACATTTTCAGCGTTGACCCAAAATTGTACCCTTTACTTCTGCTGAAACAAATGCTCTCATCGACATCCCCATTAGCTCCACCACTGAATCACAAGTCCTTAGAGCATAGTTTCTCGATATGCGCATTAAATGATCCTCTGCCTGTCCCTCAACATGTGAGGACTATGGGGCTCGCTCAAATATCTTTCCCTTAGGGATCTCTTCACTTCAGTTGATCCATACATCATTCTTTTACAGGATTCCATGACTAATGCCCAAAGAGTACTAGAATACTTTAGAAATATGTTCCCTGCATGGCATATGGTGGCTATTGACTCTATTGGTCTCTTGGGTGGCCTGGTTGTATTGTGGAACCCAAGATGGGTTAAGTTTAAGGCATATAGATATTTTGTTGGAATGTTACTTTCTAGGAAACTACGAGGGCTGGTGGGCCGGATTCACATACTCAACCTATATGCCCCTTACAAGGACCATAATAGTTTTTGGGATAGGTTGATGGATGCTGATATTTTGAAAATGGAATCACTCATAGTGGTTAGCGATTTTAATGCCACTGTTGGGTAGGAGGAATATTGGGGGATGACTTCTAGATTGATCCACTTATTGACAAGCTGAATACCATATTATGTGAATGTAACTTGATGGATATCAGGCCACAATTGCTGGCTCCTACCTGGCAAAATTGGGGGATAGGTACACAACAAATTGCTAAGAGACTAGATATATTTCTTGTGCAAGAAGATCTACTGGAAAGGATGGGTACCATACAATCTATAATTTTGAAGACATACATATCAAATCATATGCCTATCATGCTTATTTGGAGAAAGGAGCAGTCTAGACTGGGTATGCCTTTCAAATTTAATTGCATATGGCTTCAAGATACAGAGTTTGAAAAAATGGTTCAATATTTTTGGACATAGGATGGGGAGACAACCACCTCCCCTAAGACGACTATTGTTTAGAAGCTCCATGCACTTAAAATGGAATTTAAGAAATGGGAAAGATGCAAAAAAAGACGTTGCGTAAGGAACTTGATGACATAAAAAGAGAATTGGTGGTACTGGTTCAAGCCCTGGATGTGGGGAACCCATCCATTTAACTTATCAACAACATCAAAGGGATGGAGGAGAAAAAGCAAAAAATCCTACACATACAAGAAGTTGTTTGGAGACTGAAAATAAGAGATTTATGGCTAAAAGAGGGAGATAGGAACAACAAGTTCTCCCACAGATATGAAAATTATAGAAGACAAATTAATACTATTTGGAGCATAAAGGATACAAATGATTGCATGGTACACACGCTTCGTGAAATTCAATAGGAAACTATTGGTTTCTTTGAATATGCATATAAGACAAGAGATACAGATGAAATTCAAGACCAGATTTGGGCATCCGACTCTTACCCCAACATGTTTGACACTTACAAGAATGAAGAGTTGTTCAAGGTGGTAGAATTGGGGGAGGTACAAACTGTTTTGAAATCTTTCTCCAAAAACAAATACCCGGGACTTGATGGATGGACATTTGAGCTCTTCCTGTATTTCTTTGATCTCATGGGATCGGACTTGGTGAACATGGTTGAAGAGTCTAGAACAGGTGGGCACATCACCAAGTAGATCAAATCGAAATTTGTTTCCCTTATTCCTAAACATAGCGATATTGGGACCTTCTATCACTATAGGCCCATCTCTCTCTATAATCTGATATATACACCGATTTCCAAATTCATTTCTCTTCTGATAAAGAATACCTTGTCTAAATAGATCTCCTTGGAACAATATGGTTTTCTACAAGACATACAGATACATGACGCGGTTTTAATGGCACGTGAATGCATCCACTCTATACACATTAAAAAGCTAGAAGCTGTTATCATGAAGGTGGATCTACAAAGGGCATATGACAATGTCAATTGGAGCTTCCTACGAATCAACCTACACATAATAGGTCTACATATACACAATATTTAATGGATTATGTTCTGCGTTACTTCTGTTAGATATGTTGTAATTATTGGATATCCTACAATTTTTTTTGGGGCTGGTCAAGGGTTGAGGCAAGGATGCTCGTTCTCCCCACTACTATTTATTTTGATCATGGATGGCCTCAATCATGATATTAAAAATTATATCCTAAGGGGTGACTTTCATCCACTGCCTATGGGATGATGTATTAGGATATCATATAGTTTTTTTTTTTATGATATTCTCATATTTGGGATTATTTCCAGGATGATGTGGGCTTCTTTACATAAACGATTCCTCAGGTTTGGTAGCTCATCTGGTCTTTACATGAATAAAGGAAAATCAAAACTATTATATGGGGAAGGAATGCAAGAGGATATTGAACACACTGAAAACCTCTTCGAGGTGAATGAAAAACATATTGGATGCAGACTGAAGTACCTGAGCTACATAATTAAACAAATAAATATTGTGTCCATGACTAGTTATGGGTTGTTGATAGATTCCACAAGAAGATAACTGGATGAGAAAATAGGTGTTTATCACTTGGGGGAAGAGTCACTCTAACACAATTGGTTTTACAACAACTAGTTGTTTATTTGGCACATTTATTTTGCATCCCTTCACCCATCACAACGAAGATAAATTGTATTATGGCCAGATTTATTTGGGTTGGATCTGTGATAAAACACAAATTTCACCTTACTAAGATGGACATGACCACTAGGCCCAAGTTTATGGGGGGTTAGGGTATTCTAAACATCAAACATTTTGGCTGGGCACTCCTCATTAAATCATTATGGAGGGGAATTTTTGGCACAAGATTATGGAGCGATATGAGAACAAAATATCTAAATGGCGTCAAGGTCATTTACTAGATGCGAGAGGGGCTTGTGGGAATTGGATCCACCATCTGGAACAATCTCAACAAAGTCAGATTCTAGTTCATTAAGAGGACCTGCTGGATTATGGGCTTAGGGAAGGAGACCATCATCTGTCGGGACAATATTCTTGGCACACAAATTGATATGTATTACATTGATGAACTTACACATTGCCTCAATTTTCAGAGAATCTTTTACTTTGACCAGGCCATTTGGACTTGGTCAGGCATCTCTCCTATTTGGAAGGGGGCAGATGAGTTGGGATTGAGGGGGGACATGGCTAGTACTTGGAATAATATTTTTGCAACATTACACAATGCAGGGATTTGTAAAGTTGCATAGGGAGTTCATATTGGGTGGGATGGAAAATTAAAAAAGGATTCATCTTAGTATCATATACATATTTATATATATGCAACATCTTACATAATATCCATAATTTCTATTGGTATAAAATATTCTGGAAGGTCTACATCCCTTAAAAAATTATCTTATTTGTCTGGCTTGTATGGAAGAACAACACACTTACTTGGGGGAATCCGAGGAAGAAGGGCATGCTGGGACCAAGAATATGCATTTTTTGTAGGCAAAAGGAGGAGGACAATGCACACATTTTGTTAAAATGCCCCATCGTTGTACATGTTTGGAATAAGATATCTGATTTACTCTCTTTCACTTACATTGATCACATGATATCTATAGAAGCATGTTTGTTATGGTGGAGTACACAGGGTAGACATAGGAGGTCCATTTCATTAGTTACTTTTTGGGAAATCTAGAAAGCTAGGAATAGCATCATATTTGATAATAAATACCACAATGTTGATCGGATCATTGATAGAATACACTCATGGATGGAACCTCTGTTGCTATCACATTCTCGACCACATTCAGTGTCACACAATTCTATTGATTTGTGCATCTCCTTCCCTACTGGTTTCTGTGATGGAGTTGAACAGGAGGGGGATGCAGATGTGGTATATGGATATGCATGGATAATAATCTACAATATTGAATTCATTGGGTGGGGGTTGTGGTACTAACATGAAGGTTGAGGCTAGCACTGTGGGTTTTGATCTGGTTTGCATTCTTTCTAGATATCCACAACTTAAGCATATATGGAAACTCCCAGGCCATCATCAATCATGTGTTGGGAAACCCTACTATAACACAACCCCATCTAAAGGGTTGGCTCCGGAACATCATTCATCTACCTCACACTCTTTCGAGGGTCACTATACAACACATTCACATGGAGCACAATACTATTGCTGACGCCATGTCTAAGAAGGGTCTAATTGCCTCCAATGATGACTTACATATCACGCTGGAGATGGATGGGTGCTCGATGGACACTAGTTTTATGTCATTCCCCTGATTTTGGCTACACTGGTTATGCTACTATTTTTTCCTTTTTTCTATGTTCAGATCACGATTGATTCACATTTGGAATACAATCCCATCCATCTATATATTTTTGTAAAATCTATACAAACATTTGTTTTTGGTTATACGTTTTGGATGGATGTCCAATGTTATATGTTTTCACTACACGGTTGTATTTTGACATATACTGGATGTTATAGGAGGACATGGGCTCTTATAGTCGATCACACTAGACTTGTTCTGATGTGAGATTCTGCATTGGCCTACTGTATTTCTATATGGAATGTGTGATGATATGCTGCTTTTCATGTTGTATCCAAATGGATATTGATGCACTGGTTTTACTCTACTATAATAAAATCAACATTTTTTTCTTTTTGAAAAAAATTTAAGTGGAAGGAACTAGCTACTATGTAGCCCTTGTTTTAAGTTACAAGAAGTTACAATTAAAGATCCTTATCCACGGTTGTAGCAGTGGAGTGTTCTCTTCGTTATTATCCCACATGGGTGAATTATAAATGTTATTTAGATTTTGCAAGGCATTGATAAAGTAGTGAATGTTGTCTTTGAATAAACGCAAAAGCTGCAACAATGCTAATATGACATTATTCCGAGGATGTTGGTTAAAGGGTCCATCTGGCATACCAAATGCTCGAGGATTAAATCCCTTCCTTAAAGGCTCACTTAGACATAAAATATATTAAGAATATAAATAATTTATTAAGAAATATATTAAAAATAATAAAATATATTAATATCTAAAATAGAAATGATATGATATAGGCAAAATCACTAGCGAAAAAAGATCTTATGGGGAAAGGAGCGATGGAGCTCTGAAGCACTCTCTCAGTTTTCATCACTGACCCTGGTTAATCTTCGAAGGCACCCGTAGCGGTCACCCCAGTCAGCTTCCTGCACCGGTCCTGGCCTGCACTTGTCGTTTTCAGCGGCTTAGCATGGAGGGAATAGAACTCGATACGGTGGACTATTCACCGAGTCCATTCCCCAATCAGGTCATTTTTCAAAACCCTATTCAGAAACCGACCACCGTTACATCTACCCCATCCTGCTAGCAAATGGTGCTGGTTATCTCCTTGCCTAGGCATAAGGACAACTCCCCCTGCATCGGTTCCCTCTCCATTGACTCTCGGCCTCGACTGCCCGCCCTTGTCTCCTTCAACCCTCAACCTCCTCACCTCATGCTCGTCTCCACTCTTTGACCCCACACCTCCCACTGATCTCTGTTACGCTCTGAACTCTAACCCTAGCTCTCGACCTTCTCCGGAATTGGCCACTGAATCTTAGCAAGCAACAAACCTATAAGGAATAAGCAGTATTCCATAGGAAGTCGCTATCCCATCGGGATGTTTCGACACCCCTATTGTTAGGGTGAGGACGATGGAGCTCTCCTCGATGACAAGCAATCTAGTTGACCCTTTGCAAGCCCACCCTACTGCGCCTCGGGCAGGGAAAGAGAAATCCAAGTGCATCAGAGCATTTGGGAAAGATTTTACTATCAAATTTGGCGAAGGCCTCACCATGGGGATATTGCCGACAACGCAAGTAAGGTACTGGTGGGCAGGGTTTGAGGTAGAACCTACATAGGGAATCGATTAGGGCAATGGGTGAAAGAGATGTGGGGGCAGATTTTCCTATAGTTGCCAAAGGTTCAAACCCTACCTCGCGGATGGTTTGTGCTTTGATTTGCACACGAAGAATACACAAATATGGATTTGGCCTTATTTTGGCATATTGAGATGGCGTCAGTTTTACTCAAACGGTGGAGCCCTCTCTTCGACCCTGAGAGAGAGCCGATTGGAGCAGGGCCTCTCTGGGTGAGGCTGCCAAGATTACCTCTGCAGTATTGGTCAGAAGAGGTGTTTATCAAAATTGGCAACACCCTAGGTACGTTCCTAGACTACGACAAGTCCATTGTACAATCCAAAAATCGTTCACTAGCCCGTATATTAGTGCACCTAAACACTCGGGAGGGATTGGAAGAAAAGATTACTCTAGAGTGGAGAAATTTCACCCGGGTACAGATCTTGGATTACGAGGGAGTGCCATTTAGATGTCGCAGATGCCACAAGGTTGGGCACTATTCAAAGGGTGCCCTTTGGTAATGAAAGCCCAGGAGACAGCAACAGCGCAAGAAACAGACAACGACAAAGGCACTCCTGTCATCAGTAGGAAGCACACAGAGATTGGTCCAGAATCTCCCTGCAAGACGACCCAGTCCAAGCCGGTGCAACATGAATATGGAACTTCTACAGGTCCACCATCCCCTCCACTAACTCAAGCTCGGGCAATGGCAAAAGTGGCTCGATCAGCGGGTACTTATCTTCCCTCATTCCCTTGTCTATCTTATATTAATGCATCTAATGCATAGCATATGCATTCTGCATTGATTTCTCATGATATCATCTCCCCTGCATCCATCACCTGCTCCCCTCTCTCCCATCATTTGGTCAATTCTACCACCCGTCCCACCACCCACCCCGTGTTTTCCCCCACTCTCCCCTCATCTCCCCTGATACCCCCTCACACCTATAACCTTCGATCATGAACACCTTCTGGGGACTCTCTCCCTTACACAAGCCTTGCCCTGAATCTACCTACATCCTCGACAAAACCACCTAGAGGGCGCAAATCATACCTCACCCACACCATCCTTTGCGTTGGGGCAGAGGTTATCTCGGGCAGACAATCTTCACTAGATCATGTTCTTGGAGCAAAGAAAACCCTAGACATAGTTCTCCCATGAAATTCCTATCCTTTAACTGTAGGGGCTTGGCTAGTTCTCCCAAAAAACTAGCCCTCCACAAGCTTTTCACTACGGTGCCAGTCGATTTAATTCTCATTCAAGAAACCCTAGGAGAAGCACAACATGTTACTAAGATTCTACAATCAATTTTCCCTGGGTGAATTTTCACTGCACTTGATGCCATGGGACATTCTGGCGGTCTGGCTATGGGATACAATCCCTGCACCATTAAACCCTTGTCAACCTGGGGAGGAAAGGGCTATATGGGCATCGATTTCTTCTCAGCCGATTTGGGTATGGAATTTAGGGTCATGAATGTTTATGGGCCATGGCAAGGAAGAGAGGCTTTCTGGAACCACCTCCTTAACCTATCCTTGTCCTCTGTTGACAACTTCATATTGGGAGGGGATTTAAACTTTTCTATCGGATTCAGCGAGTCTCAGGGCTCATCGGCTCAGGTTGATTCTCTCTCAGAAACTATGGAAAACCTACTCGACCAGGCCCAACTCACTGATGTCCCAATAATAAAGCCTTTGCCTACTTGGAGGAATAGAAGGGTTGGGGAGGCCGCCCTCGCTAGGAGACTTGACCGATTTGTCATCAAGAACCATTTTTTGCAGTGCTTAACCCATTATAGGCAATGGGTAGGGTTAGGAGGCATATTTGACCACTCTCCTATCTACCTGGAAGTAACTGGTCCTCCAAACAAACCTTGGGCACCCTTCAAGTTCAACTGCGTTTTGCTACAGGATCCCTCATATATTGAGCTAGTTACTAATAATTGGGCACAAAACCCACCCTCTTAGTATCATTCTAGGGTTGAAGGTTTCTACCAAAACCTTCTACAGCTCAAGAAGCTCACTATTAAGTGGGCCAAAGAAAAGCATCAGAAGGATAACCAGACTCTATCATCTGTGGAAGCTGACCTGGCTGACCTTACAGATGACAACAATAGGGGATTTATGAGTGCTGAAGACAAATCCCATTTGATTGAACTGGAAAACAAAATAGCAAAGATTTTGAAGGAACGAGAGGAAACCTGGAGGCTAAAGAGTCGGGCTATCTGGCTCAAAGCAGGAGATGACAATACTAAGTACTTCCAAAACTATGCCAAAGGAAGAAAATCCTCCAACACCATCTGACATCTGCCCACTCCTGAAGGGGGATCCGCTCAAACTTTCCATTAGCTCTCGCAGCTCGGCATATCACACTTCCAACAACTCTTCAAGGAACCTCCTGGCTGTAATCTGGCTGAGATCATCCGTGTAGCAGGGCACTTTCCTAGATTTGTCAATCAGGAATCAACAGACAAGATCACTACTCCTATCACTACTGGAAGAAACCTCAAATGGTTCCAAAAGGACAAAAGCCCTGGGCCGGATGGATGGCCCATTAAATTTCACCTACCTTTCTTTGATATCTTTCTTTAATGTTTTATGCAATTTTTCTAAGAACATAATTTTTAACTCTAGTAGCGTGCACTAAGTTACCCACACCTATTTATTTTAAATAAATTATGAACTTTGCATTCAATACCTATATAATCAAAATTTACACTCTTATTACTCCTTTTCCTTAGTTTAAAAATACATTAATCTAATTTTTTAATAAAAAAATT
>APFE030754877.1:24206-65115 GCA_000404065.3 Pinus taeda
CCTCCTTATTAAAATAATAACCTTAGTATAAAATAATAATAATAATAATAATAATATTTTAATAAGGAGGTAATTAACCCTAGGAGAAGCACAACATGTTACTAAGATTCTACAGTCAATTTTCCCTAGGTGGATTTTCACTGCACTTGATGCCATGGGACGTTATGGCAGTCTGGATAGGGGATATAATCCCCGCACCATTAAACCCTTGTCAACTTGGGAAGGAAAGGGCTATATGGGCATCGATTTCTTCTTAGCCAATTTGGGTATGGAATTCAGGGTCATGAAGGTTTATCGGTCATGACAAGGAAGAAAGGATTTCTGGAACCACATCCTTAACTTATCCTTGTCCTCTGTTGACAACTTCATATTAGGAATGGATTTAAACTTTTCTATCAGATTCAGTGAGTCTTGGGACTCATCGGCTCAAGTTGTTTCACTCTCAGAAACTATGGAAAACCTACTCGACTAGGCCCATCCCACTGATGTCCCATTGATAAAGCCCTTACTTTCTTGGAGGAATAGAAGGGTTGGGGAGGTTTCCCTCGCCAGGAGACTTGACTGGTTTGTCATCAAGAACTAGTTATTGCAGCACTTAACCTGTTATAGGCAACGGGTAGGGTCAGGAGGCATATCTGACCACTCTCCTATCTACCTGGAAGTAACTGGTCCTCCAAACAAACCTTGGGCACCCTTCAAGTTCAACTCAGTTTGGCTACAAGATCCCTCATACATTGAGTTGGTCACTAATCATTGGGCACAAAACCCACCCTCTCAGTATCATTCTAGGGCTGAAGGTTTCTACCAAAACCTTCTACAACTCAAGAAGCTCACTATTAAGTGGGCCAAAGATAAACATCTAAAGGATAACCAGATTCTCTCATCTGTGCAAGTTGACCTGGCTGACCTTACAGATGACAACAGTAGGGGGTTTATGAGTGTTGAAGACAAATCCCATTTGATTGAACTGGAAAACAAAAGAGCAAAGGTTTTGAAGGAATGGGAGGAAACCTAGAGGCTAAAGTGTCGGGCTATGTGGCTCAAACCAGGAGATGACAATACTAAGTACTTCCAAAACTATGCCAAAGGAAGAAAAGTCTCCAACACCATCTGGCTTCTTCCCACTCCTGAAGGAGGATCCACTCAAACTTTCCATCAGCTCTCACAGCTAGGCATATCACACTTCCAAAAACTCTTCAAGGGACCTCCTGGCTATAATGTGGCTAAGATCATCCATGTAGCAAGGCACTTTCCTAGATTTGTCAATCGAGAATCAAAAGATGAAATCACTACTCCTATCATTAGAGAAGAAATGGAAGAAACCCTCAAGTGGTTCCAAAAGGACAAAAGCCCTGGGCAGAATGGATGGTCTATTTAATTTTATCTAGCTTTCTTTGGCATCATTGGAAATGACCTTCTCAATGTAGTAGAAGAGTGCAGGGCATCTGGGAGAATGTATGAGGCCATCAATACCACCTTCATAGCCCTTATCTCGAAATCAAATTCCCCGAACTCCTTCAATTTCACCCTCTATCTCTGCAACGCCATCTACAAGATCATAGCCAAGATTATTGGAAATCGGCTTTGACCCATTCTATCCCATCACATTTCCCCTCACTAGTTTTCTTTCCTCCATAATAGGCAGATTCATGAAGCCATTGGCATAGCCTAGGAAGCCATTCACTCTATAAAATCAAAGGCTCTAGAAAGCATTATACTAAATATCAATCTTGCCAAGGCATTTGACCGCATAAGCTGGCTTTTCATCAAGATGATTCTCATCCATTTAGGCTTTCCTATTGATTTTATAAACTGGATCATTTTCTGCATCAATACAGTCTCCTACAACATCCTGATCAATGGCTTGGCATCTCATTTCTTTCATGCCAATCGACGACTGAGGCAGGGCTACCCCCTATCTCCACTTCTATTCCTTCTAGTGATGGGGGACCTCAGTAGGCTCATTGCTTTGGCTAAGAGGGAGGGTAGGCTTAAAGGCATAAGAATGACTGATCTCTTCCATCTCACACACCTACTCTTTGTAGATGATGTCCTGATATTCTTAGATGGTAGTGTTAGGGATTCGACCACCTTCCATGAGATTCTCAGCCTATTTTAAAAATCCACTGGTATGATCGCGAATCAAACCAAATCCACAATCACCCTGTCTCATACTACCCCTCAAGAAGCTAGAGCAACCTATTTTCAATTTCAGTATACTCCCCACAATCTCTTGAATGAACTCAAATGTTTGGGGTTCCGGAAAAAACCCAACAACTATAGGATTGTTGACTGGATTTGGTTAGTGATCAAGCTAGAGAAGAGGTTGAAAAGTTCGAATCACAGAATACTCTCAAGAGTAGGGAGACTTGTCCTAATCAAATCAGTTTTCGATGCCACCCCAGTATACTGGATTTCCCTTTCCTGGATCCCACGGGGAATCCTCAGTCGTATACAATAGATATGTAACTGATACCATTGGAATGGACACAAGGAAGGTAAAATATTTGCCTGGGTAAGCTAGAAGAGCAATGCCCTCCCTAAGAAATGGGGGGGGGGGGGGGGGGTTGGGGGTTAAAATATTTGCCTTATTTTTCCAAAGCACTTGCAGCTAAGATGAGCTAGTCTCTTCTTACTGCTAACAATCTTTGGACGACTGTGACATATCATAAATACATCTGGCCTCATCAGATCCTAGACTGGGCTTGTCAACATGATTGGCCTAGTGGGGGAATATCCATTGTTTGGAAAGCTTTATTATATCCAATGCCTTTCATTAGAGAAGATTTAGCGTGGTGCATAAACAATGGTTCCTCTATGAGAATTGGTGTCGATCCATGGATAGGTGGGGGTAATCAATACCTTTTTCCACTGGACCTCATATAATACCTTAATCATAGGGAGGTCAATATGATCGCCCAAATTGCAGATCAAGACCACAGACCATTCTTAGACAACATTGGTGAACAACTCATGATCTGAATATTCCTGCATTGTGGCAGCAATCCTGGGACTCATACATTGGGGCTCTATCCAAAGCACATATTATCCTTAATCAGGATCTGATGTCTTAGTTTGGACCCCTGCTAATCATGGGAAATACAATCCAAAACTATTATATATGCATCTATTACAGGACCGAAAGCCCAACCATTATCATGATTGGTGGTAGCAGCTTTGGAGACTTAAAGCTCCCCCTCAAGCCCACATATTTATGTGGTGCATATTAAATAACAAAACCCCCACGGGAAAGGCACTTATGCACAGATCCCTATTCGGGTCAAGTTGGTGTGTCCTTTGCAAATAGGAAATAGAATCCAATGAGTATTTGTTTTTGTTCTGCTCATATGTCACACAATTCTGGAAATCTATTACACAACATCTTCCAGTGAGGAATGATTGGTAGGGCCCTACTATACTGCAAGCCTGGAATAACTAGATCACAATACATCAAAGGAAAAAAGCACAGTGCCTTCCACTTATAACTTCTGGTCCATCTAGCTAGGTCGTAACTGCCATATTTTTAAAAATCAGCCCGTCTGCTAGCACCTGCTCACTGCAAAGGTAGTGTCTGGTTACTATGACATCCCTGTCGACAATCCATCATGCGCTCATACAATAACCGAACCTAGTAACATCGAGAAATCCTGGCCATGGGCCTTCTTTGACGGGGCAACATAACCTCAAGGTTGTGTGGGGGGGGGGGGGGGGTTTGCTTATATATTTCGGAACAGCACCACTTCAAAGTCAAATTAGGACTAGGAGAAGGAACAAATAACTTTGCTAAGCTTATCAGTCTCAGACACTTGCTGCATTTCACTCTTGCACATAACTGCACTTCTGTTCAAATCTTTGGAGACTCTCAAATCATCATAAACTGGTTCAATGCAAAAAACCAATTTCATGCTATATCTCTTCAAAATATTCTGAATAGTGTGCACAATCACAAAATTGGTTTTAACATGGTCTCTTGTCAACATATGCACAGGGAACACAATGAGGATGTTGACAAGCTTTCCAAGGAGGGCACGCTACTTCCCCGAGGCATGTGATTAATCAATGAACAGCTGGGCATAGAGTTCTATTAATACCATCACAGTCCATATATAGACCAAGACTATTTAAGGGGTGATCAGACATAAGTTACATTTGTAACTATGTTGATGTCATTTTTTTAGTAATGCGTAGACTTAGAAATATGTATATATTTATATTTCTGCTGACAAAAGGGACCATTATTATTTTGAATCTGGATGGGAAGGCCATAAATTTTGCTACAACAAAATATTGTACAAAGATCTAGACTGATCTTACAGGTATTGCATATGCCTCAGGCATCTACTACATGTAATTTTTCTCTCATAATGAAAGATTATGATTTTTCTCTTTGGAGAAACACCTCATATTCAATAATAATATCATGTGTAACTCATTAGTAGATATATCACTAATAATTGTTTTTCAACATAAAAAATATCAAACATTTTCAATATAAAAATATCATAAAATATCTCCAAAATAATTATTGCATGTAATCATTCAATAAACTATTTAATGGCTACAAAATTGTTTAGTGCAAGAGGTATTAAGCTTAAAGGTGGAAATGTCCAAGGATTTTGGGGAGGCAAATGGCCATAAAATATGAGAAAAATAGACTAATTTTAAGGCTCGCCATATCCCCCATCTTAGATATTGGATGTATCTTGTGCAATAAATGGAAAGAAAGGAAAGGAAATGGTAGGGCTATTAGTGTCCTCATAATTATCCCTCTTTCTATTATTTTCTCCTTCCTTAAATTATTTGGAATTTGATTGTGGTTCTTTAGTTGTGATTTAATTTTCAAGTTTTTCCTTTATTTTCATCTCTTCATCAACTTATCCTTCTATCACTTTTTCTTTTATATTTGTTTCTGTAGTTTCCATGAGTTATTTCTATTTTTCTACATTTTCTTTTGTCTTTATTTTTATATGTTATTTATGTTTCTTTGTTCCGTTCCTATATCCATAAATATAAGTCTTGGAAACATTGGTAAATGTTCTTACTCCAATTGAGAGTAGTACTAACTTTCCTTGTTTTGATATATCGACCTCAATAGTTTTATCTACTATCATCCATTTAGGTCACAATCTCTTTTGGTCTCTATAGTAAAAATATGACAATTTCCTTCCATGTTTCCCTTTTAGTAGTCACACCAAGTTCTTTGGATTATTGATGAGAGGGGATAACATCTAACAAATTTGGAACTCTAAACTCTAAGCCCCATATATCTAAGTGAAATATTTATGGAGACCTTCATTATATAATTCATCTCTAAAGAGAGTTGTCATGAGTCCTATAAAAGGGTGGAGATCCCTTCTCTAATATCATTTTAGGGATTTCTTTCCATCTTTTTTCTCTATTACACAACAACTAATCTATAGAGGCATTGAACAATATGTTGTAAAGTGAAGCTACTTTAGTTATCTATTCTTTAGCGTACAAATGTAGTTGGGTCTAGAATTCGCCTTACTTGGCTCCTTGAAACATCATTTGGGTTGGAACACTCTCCTTTCTGCTCAATTTAGTGATGATGTCATCAAATTTGTAATTTGTAGTAGTTACAAATATAGTTTTCTTGTTTTGTAGCCAATATATGAATGTCTTGAGTTGCATGTACACAACACAATGGTATGGGGATCACCTCAAACTAAAAGGTAGCACATAATTTTGTTGATACAACTCACATAGTATACTTTTACTTTTTGAAAGGCTATACAAATAGAGTTCATAAAAGTCCAAGGTTCTTCAATATATACCTTCTATTGGGAAATACAACTTTCAATTTGAAATTTGTACCATGTTTATTTTAGGCAAAAAGCCCAAACCCTTGTAGAGAGCTTGAAAGTTAGCATTTTGTAAATATATGTTGTAGCGGCTATAAACGTCCTCCAAAAATTTTCCTCTGCTTAGATTTTGGAGCCTCCCTTCTTATCCACATGAGCTCATCTTGCATTGATCCACATAATCGTGCTTCGAGTGAGACTTATATTTTCATTTTTTCTTGTGTTTTCTCACTTACCTGATCTTTCAAAGTCACAAGTTGATCTCCCAACTTGGTCTCAAAATAGTTCTAGGCTTTCCTCCAGAAAATGCGGAATTCTTGAGGGAAAGCAACCTTCATGATAGTAATTGCGTAGTCCTTACTAAAAATCAGCCTTGAGCTCATAAATGCACAGTCATGGAAGGAAACCCAACAATGAGTTGAGGAAATGTGCAACACTCACTATGATCAGAAACTACATAGTACATTCAGCCGGAAAGTTGCCCATTTCCTGAGAATTGCGTAGTCTTTCCTGACAATGTGCATGGCAAGTTTCCCCATAAAATGAAAAAAGAAATAAAGAAAAAAGAATCCCTAAAAATAGGGATCTATGTTTAGTATCCCTAGGGAGGCACTTTCACTATTTTTAGAAACTTCAATCAAGTGTCACTTTTTCCTTGATATTATTCATGCACGTCATAAACCCTTATTCACCAAAATTTATTTAATCAATGCTCCTAGAGCTCATTTCTAAATTCAAATTTGGATTTATAGCATTCCCAAGTAGATCAAGGAACCTTCGGTGCGATTTTCATCACTTGTCTGAGTGAGTTTTTCTTTTGTCAAATGTTTTCTCCTTTTCTACCTCTTTTCCTCATTTCACTTGTGTGAGTGTTGTTTCACTTATTTATCTTCATGGTTGCTGGTGTTTTGAATTTTTTTAAATTATAGAAGTGTTTTTTTAAGTTTTAGATTTCCTTTCCCAAGTGTCACATTAGTTTTCCTGTTTTTTCACCAATGGTCGCCGTTGCGACAACTTCCGTCACATACTTGGTTTTCCTTCTAATTGATTAATTGTTACACTTGATTTACTTGGTTTTACTCATACTTACTAATATTTTCACTCAAGATTACACTATCTCTCAGATATGCTTGTTTTTCACACTTCCCTTGGGAAGATCTACACTTTCCTTGGTCATTGTTCACTTTTCCCAGCTGGGTAATGTGAAATCCGAAGGCTCAAGCCACAAGCTCGACCTATGGAATTACAAAATGCATAGTCCAAGCTCACTTTAATTGTGCATTACGTAGTTCCAGGAGCCAACTTGTCACCTTGGCCACTGGGACTGCATAATGTGAAATCTCTCCTAGAACTCTGCCTAGGTTGAACTGGGAATTTCAGAGTTTCAAGCCACAAGCTTTGACCATGGATGTTAGGACTACATAGTGCACAATTCCCATAGGTAGACAATCCCTATTTCCAATGATAATTGGTAATCCTCCCAATCAGATGCTCAGTTTGCGGCTTGATTATGCCTTCTAATTATATTTTCTTAAGACTCATATTTACTTTCCATGAGTGTATTTTCTCTCCCATAGGTACAACAGTTGTTGAGCACCTCTCCAACAGTCACTGTTACCATGGAATCTAAGAGATCCACTTCAAAAGAAACCATTGAAAGAAATATTGGGGAAGCAATTGAACAAGAATTAGTAGATTCACTAGTGTATGCAAATACTTAATTTTTTATATAAAAGGGGTCATCACTAACATCGTAGCAAGTTAAATATGGTTTTGAAAAATACTTTAAGGTAGACTTAAAGGACCAATAGGTATTTCTCAGCATATGGCAGTTAGGAATATTCAAGATTGCATGAAGGTATCCAACCTCCCCATGTGTAGATGTCATCAGCTGGATTGTCTCACACATTGATGAGAAGACAATGACATTGAGTAGTGCCAACAGATAGAAGCTTACCACCTTCCATGTAGAAGACTATTAATAAATGTATCACTTTCCTGAGGCAGTAGAGCACATGGAATGGATTTTCTATGCCACTCGTAGCTATGTGAACACAAGATATATTTTCAAACGCTCGATGAAGGAGAAATCGAAGTTTCGATAGGCACCCTACAAGACAAAGTCCCTCAAGAAGGCCTACCATCTATTGGTTATATTTCCTTGTATGATCCATGGTCAGCAAAGTGTGGAAACCTTTATTCAAGGGTGTGTGGCCTTATTGGACCAGGTGGTTAATGAGGGGAAGTCAGTCAACTACTCAGATATGTTGGCTCGACAATTGAGGGCCCGTGTATCACACATTGAGAGTCCTCTAGAGTGTGAGCAAATAAGGTTCTATATGTTTGCATACTTATTAGATACAATCTATGCAAAACAATAATTCCCTGGCATGAACTAGACATGGACACTGTTAGCACCTAAATCCGCCTTAGGCTGAAAGAAGGCAAAATTCAGGGTAACCACAAACCACGCTTAGTTTGGTAGCTAGCCCTACCAGAACAAGAGAGGGCTCTCTCCGAGTCACACTCGGTGAATAAGTGAATGAAAAGGCCTGAGATGACTTACAACAAACTATTTATCTTAGGCTAGTAAGTGAAAATGAAAATAAGAAGTGATTTTCATGAATGACTGTGTTCTGGGATGTTATGGGACCACTGGACCTCAATGACCAGAGAACTTAATATAAAGGCACAGATTATTTCATGAGGCAAGGCAGGAAGAAAGCATAGAAATTTAGTCTTAAGATATGGTGGAATGGAGAGATTGATTAAGAGGGTGAAAAGGGCATGGACTACATGAATCCTTTTCAACAGAAGAATGAACACTATACATGAAATTTTCCCACAGGCAGAGCAATAAAATTGAATTCTACCTTAGCTTACTTATAAAATTTCAATGGAAATGAATATGAAATGAGCTATGAAACATAACAAGATACATATGAAACATAAGAGACATTTTCTACAGTCACAACCACATGAATCTCATGAAACAGAGCCACTTCCTTTCATTAATCCTCTGTAAAAGTATACAATGCAGAAACAAAGTTTCTTTCCCACAGTCTCCCAGAAGTTACAAGCCAACCAACCATTTGCAAATGGTTTGCATACAATATATAGAATGTGCCATGAAGAGATAGAACATCCATGGGTTGGGGAGTTACTCGAATCATTACAAACTGAAGGTGGAGAGCCAAACAACAGCTACAGGTGTAGTGCCACAAACATGACAAATGGCTTGGTGGCCCTTTGCCTTCATTTGCCACTTGGATAACTGACCATCTGGAGTGAAAATACTTATAAAACTACCTTAGGTACTGAAAAACTGAAGTGCATATGATTGGGCCCACTTACAAAAAGTCAGGGAGCGAAATTTCGCGAAATGGAGGCATTCTGGCCTTTTTTCCTTTATGTGCTGCGCCCCTTTCTTGTATGCATCGCGCCACTTTGAGGCTAGTTTTGAGGCACTTTCCAGAGTCCAAAATAAGCCCCAGTGGGCTCGTTGGAAAGCCTGTCCTGTCTACTTTCCAACCCAAGTGGAATTTTTGAATTTGGAGCTCATTTGCTTCTCCAAATCTTCATTCTCCCAAGACTTCTTCCAGTGTGTCAAAATAGGGGTAGTGAGGCCATTTTTGAGTGTATTTTTCCCTTTTGGTGGCCAATATCTTCTCCAAATTTCTTGCTCATAGTGTCAGTAATTTTTATTTCCCATGCCGAATCCAAAAAATCAAACCATTTCTCATTTGGAGCTCCCAATCTTACGCTTCGCGCCAGTGGCACGACGCGTATAGAGAAAAAACCTGTTTTTGTGCCAAAAATTTGTCATGTGACCAAAGTTTTCCCAAATTCTTTGAAACTTGGGCTAGAGGTCCTCTATGAAGTTCTATGTTGTGCCAAGGAAGCTTCAGCCAAGATTCGAAGCCGATCTTGCTCTTTTTCCTTTTTTTCTTCCTTTGTTGCTTTGCTCAATTTAGCCTTCAAGCTCCTTATTCAGGCCTTTGCGCTCATGTTCTGTGCCCTGTAATGAAAAGCCATCCTCCTTAGTATGACTTTGTCCTTGTTTTCCTTCTCCAACTTTTTCTCTAAGTGTAGATTGACCCGATCCAACCAAGACTCGCGGTCATTGTTTATCTCTTGCCCCAAGGTGGTGAGCTCGATCCCTCTCTGGTGGATAGCTTGTTGATTTTTACGAATGATTTGCAGCTCCATGGTCATCTGTTAGTCCTCAAGTTGTCTGTTTCTCTACTCCAGATACTTTATGACCCATCTAGCCCTCTCGAAATTCAGTATCAAGTCTTTGATCTTCGTGTCTTGCTCCTGAATGGTCATCCTAAGTTTGGCATTTTCTGCCTCTATCTCTTCATCCAGAATGAGGATGACATCGGTCTCTTGTACACCTGATGGCCCCTCATCATGCACAAGCTGCTTGCCCTTGTCCAATACCTATGTACTCGATGTCAGAAGTGAGGCCCCTTCCACCCCGGGTGGAGATAACACTCGCTTTGCTGCTACAAATAAGTTCCTACTGCCTTTCTGATATGTCACCAAAAATGGCATGATCGTGGTCTCATGGTGCTCATCCTGATAAGAAGGACCACCCAACTCCTTCTCGGGCTCTGATAGTACCTGTGGTGTGCTGAAGAATTCACGGGAGATGAAGTCCTCCCAAGCAATGCCCTACAATCCCAACTGATGATCTACTAAAATCCGAATGAGAGTGAAGTGATAGACACTATTAAGCTGCTGCTGAGGAGTCTTATGCATCATGAAGGTGTTCATCCTCTCTATATTCCTGCATATGAAAAACGGGAGGTTCATCATCCTCACCCTGGTAAAGTGCATGAGCAAGCGGATATGATAGGCATACCGTCTAGAGAATCTCCCCTCACAGCTGAAGTATTTCATGATCAATCTCATGAGCAGAGCATACTCATTCTTCAAGTATCTGAAGGGAAATACTCTTGTGAGCTCATTCAAGAATCTAGTTTTGATGTAAGGCTCATAGAGTTTCCTTTCCACTTTCTTCTTGTTATGCCACTACTCCCCAACATTTGGTATACCTGTTGCCACTGATATAGTTTCGGGTGTCAATGTAAAAGTGACCCCAGCCAAGGTAGACTGACCTCCATGCAGATGAAGCACAAATAAATGGGCCAACTCATGATGAACTCTGACATTTGTCACCTTTTGAAAAAATTCGAAACATGATAAGTACTGGAAGGATGACATGGCAAGAGGGCATGCTTTTAACTCGGTGAGGGTAGTGGGTTCATCCCTAACATGTTTGCCACTCTTGTGGTGTCTCCTGGGAGCCTGCTCTTCTAAGGATGAGTCACTTTGTGTCTCCCTCTCATACTCGGACAAATGCTGCGATGACATGACTGCAATGTGGGCTGTGATTAGGCTGGCCCTTTGATGATGGTGTGAGGCTGGGTGCCTTTGTAGTATCTGTTACCAAGGGGAACAATGAAACAGGGATTGTTAGGAAGGGAGTGATGAAACGGGAATAGGGGTTATAGGGAGAAATTTGTTAGGGATGTGGGAGGTGTTTTGGATTTTTGCTGGGGTAGGGTTTGGGGTTTCTATTGAGCAATAGGAGGAGGGGAAAGGGAATATGAGTTTGGTAGTGTTAGGGTAGTGATAATAGGAAAAATGACATAGGGGAATAAGGGAAAAGGGGAACTTGGCATCAACAATACAATTGCACAACCCTAGCAAAATCGTCTCTTGGTGTCTTTATATGGTTGCTTTAAGAGTTTTGTTTCATTTCAATCATTGGGCATAAAAACTACCATATCTTTAACCAATTTGATGAACAAGTGAGTTAATAGAGCCTACCTTGCAAATTTATGTGCTTCACAAAAAGATTTGAGTGAGTTTTGCACGTTCTGGGCACTTTTCCTGTGTACGCCGCGGGCAAAACCCAGTGCGTCGCGCCCTGGGTATGTGTCACACCCGTTATAAGTTTGAACTGTGGGTGGGGGCTATGTGCGCCGTGCCTTGTGTGTCCGTCGCGCCCCTGCCTGTGTGTGCCACGCCCATTATAAGTTTAAACTATGGGCGAGGGCTGTGTGCGTCACACCCTATGTGTACGTCGCGCCCCTGCCTGTGTGCGCCACGCCCTGCCTGTGTGTGGCGCGCCCTGAAAACCGACTCCAACTTGCTCCAAATGCTCATCAATGCACTCTAATCACTTTACAATGTCTCCCACTGGTTTTGATTTGCACAATGCCTCTGATTTTGGTGGAAAAATTGTATATAAAGCCTTGGGGTGATGAGTTTTATTTTTGCCTCTTCAAAAACCCATTTTTCTAATGTTTGAGTTTTGCACTTTTTCACTGACTTTAAAACACACTGATTTTCACTTTCCATTTGAAATTTTAGCTTGAATGATGCAATTTTCGGCACTCTTTACGGGGGTTGCAAGACAGGACATGTGGCCATGGAAACCATGACTGCATCTAAAAAAATCACTTGACGACCTTTTTTTTTTTGAAATTTTTCCATAAATGACATTGTTTGACTTTTCTTCAAAACAGAGTTTTGAAGAAGAGTCGAAGTCTATCCATATGACGATGAAGATTTCTGAACCATAACTGTGTAAGGGCCTCAATCTGGCCTGCATGGCTCTACTGGACATGTTTCAAGTACCAAATTTATGAATTCCTAGACCTAGACCTCGAAATGACCTTTGTCCTTTAAAGGATCAGACCTTGACTGTCATGGACTTTGATGATGATTGACAAAAGACATGAGCCAGCAGGAGCCAGACATGAGACCATAATGACCTTCTCCGTCAGATTATGGCATGCCCCTAGCAGAATGCAACTGGGAGAATGGTGCGAGACACCTAATCATGAAATGCATAAAGAGTTTTGATCTCTGACGGAGGACTAACTAGACCGACTCTAACAGACACCATGAGAACCTACCATGGACATCTATTGCAAGTTGATTTTGAAATGTCGTTATCAAGAATTAATGGCATAGCTAACTGACGACTTCATCCCATTGTAAAAGTTGATATTTTAAGAAGATGCACCTTACATGTCATGAGAAGTAATGGAGGTGATAATAGAACTCGCAAATTGGTTTGCCTCACCAGGTGGCACCTTCATTAGAGTGCTTGGAGGAAAGAAGCCTCCACATTTTTCCCAAGGTATGCCACCAAAAAACTTGTCATGCAAGAAATATCATATCATCTTTCCACAGGGTTGTCAGCAGTATTACACATCATGAAGAAACACCATGGACCACTCTTCCTTTCTAGACTGGATTATATGAGATAAAGAACTTGAAAGTTGCGGAAGCTAAGGGAAAGGATATAGTGAGGTTTTAATTTGGAACTTGGGACTTTAATCCTTATGATCCTTATGGTATTTGTAAAGACCACTATGTGAGAGTTTAATTTTTATGAATCGACAAGGAATTATATTAGTGAGAGGAGGTACTTCTATAATGCCTCTAGACTTCCTGAGCTGGTCATTTTAGCAGGGTCTTCACAAGTTTCTCCACAAATAACAACAACTCTGGAAGCAACAACAACAGAAGGCAACAATCCCATGCACAGCAAGAAAAAGAGGAAGATTGCTAACAGTCTAGAGGGAGAACAAAGCTACACGATGAAAGTAGATCCAATTATCATGAAAACAACTTTGGCAGCAAAAGCAAAAAGGAATCATAGGATACAGATAGCAGAGCGAAGGAAGAGAGAAAAGTAGAGGTTGCATGAAGTATAACTAAATTTGTAGGAGATAGAGCATAAGTTAAAGGAAGAACATGATTTGAGGAGGAGAGAAAAATAAGAGAAGTGAGAATAATAGAGGAAAGGCGCAATGACAAAGGAAATAGAGATGATACAGGTTGAAAAGCAGGAACAAGACCAACTAGTCTCCGAGGATGATGGTGAATAGATGCAATACCAGGAGCTTACTCAACATATTGATCAATTGATTAAAGTGACATACATGGAGATGGAACAGGAGCCACAAAATGAAGATGTTGATATGATATCAAGCACACCATGGGTCATCCCTTAGTCTCCACCACCTCCAGTGGCAGAGCCAACTGTGAGTGAGAAAGGGGGTGTTGTTCCTCTTGATTATGATCAAGTAATGGATGTGTACAATCTATCATTGGATGAGTTTGAAAGGAGGATTGTACAAGCATGAAGAAATCACTTTCTATATGGTCACTAGGGAAAATTTTAAGAACCACCATAAATTTATATGTATAATAAATGGGTGAATCCCCATAATACATAGGAAAAATGGGAGGCGATTTTATCAAAATATATAATATATATATAATATATATATATATATATTATATATATATATATATATATATATATATATATATAATATTTATATATATATATATATATATTGGCGAATCTCTCTCACTAGATTATATTATCTTATAAAGTCATGGCGAATCTTTCACTGAATTATAAAATCTTGTAAAATCCTGGAAAATCTTTCACTGAATAATAAAACATTATGAAGTCTTGTGGAATGTTTTGTTAAAGTATGAAACCATATATGATAATAATAAAATGCATTCATTAAACTATAATATACTAACATACATGTTTGGAAAAAAGAAACATAATTTTCACTTCCTACAAACAATGTTGCAAGTTCTAGTGGCCATGCTTGTCATGGTAGGAGAGATTAATTTTTTCTCTACCAATTTTGTCAAGCTACCACTTTTGCCAAGCTATCAAATTTCTTTCTTATTCCATAGACTCCAACTGCGAGATAAAAAAAACACATCAAGTTTTTTTACCCCAACACGCCAACAAGTAGCAAGCCCACCCTATATAATATAATGAAGTAGTAGGTATCCCAAAGGCCTAGAGGGGATCTAATGGAAAGAAGTGACCATTGCCAGAAGCCTTCCAATCAATATACAGATATATAAATGTAGATTTATTAGTATTTTAATTGGAGATCTTAAATTAAATAATAAAATTTAATTACGTCTCTCCCAATCTAAATTTCTTATTAGCATAATTCACTACCTCCATACCATTTTTAACAGCATTGTAACATGTGAATTAATTTCCCTTTTGGTGCACAATCTCTGCCTTTTAGGACAATATGGTGCAGTGACCCCAACCCCTACAGATCATTATGACAAACTAAGAATAGCAAAGAAGAAGAAAGGTTATACAAACCAACATATTTTTCAGACAACTAATCCAAGATCAGTACCTTAACTTTTTCATGAAGATATCATATTGAGAATGTTTGAAAAATGGTGAGAAATCTGGGCAGTGACTATCTCTCTTTTGTGAGAGTGATGTGGAAAGAGTTAAGATTTCATTGTTTTGAATTTTTTTTGTTAAATCAGAAAACATATCGATATTTTTTACTAAATTTTGTGAAGTGACTAAATGTAGCTTTAACCATTCACCTTAAGATATTTTTTACAATATAATTTCCTAAGTCTATTTAGTATTTTCATTATCATAAAAACCAACCTATATCCATCTTAACTCCACATCTACCGCTCTTATAGGGGTGAAATATATTTATCCATCTTAACTCCACATCTACCACTCTTAGAGGGATGAAATCTATTTATCCCTCCCAGCACTAGTAGACCCAGAATTAAGATGCATCTAAGCTGATAGAATTTCCCCTTTAAATAGTCTATGCTCACATGAATACCATGGTATTACCATGGGTCAATACCATGGGCTATCATAAACCTGGTGCTTAAAAACTACTATTAGTAATTTATAAAAATTAATAAAATTAATAATTATTTTTTTTTTTTTTTTTTAACCAAAGTTAAAATGTTTAAATGACATTAAACTACAAGATCCATTTTTACTCTTGATCTACCAAGCCCCGAGAGGGATCAAATATTTGTTCACTCTATGTTAGTTTGCATATCACGATATTTGATCCAGAGTTAAGATGGATCTATGCTAGTTTAATTGCCCCCTTTAAATAGGGGCATTCCATGTGAATACCATGGGTCAATACCATGTGCCATATTTATTTCTATTAATATTAATATTAGGGTTAATAATGTTTTTTTGCATGGTATTAATAATAATTTGGTCCATGGTATTTGGCCCATAGGCTTCACCTAAATATAACACATTTTTTGAGTGTTCGTAAATATAAGGTGGCTTATGGAGTAAGTATAAAAATTGTTTTATTTATTTACCATACCTCTCGTTTATTTACATTTTTATTAATTTACCAAACCTATTTTATAAATATGGTATTTGGCCTATAGGCTGCAAAATAAAACCTCTTTTTTAGCCTTCTTAAATAGAAAGAGGGTTATGGAATAAATATAGAAAGAGGTTTTATTTATTTACCATACCTATAGTTTATTTATATTTTTATTTGTTTACCATACCTCCACTTTATTTTTATTTATTTACATGCTTGCGTGTTCATAAATATAAGGTGACATATGGAGTAAATATAAAAAAATGTTTTATTTATTTACCATACCTTTGGAGTAAGTATAAAAAGAGCCGTTGTTTATTTACCATACCTCCACTGTATTTATATTTTTATTTATAACTACCATAAATACATTTTCTTGAAAATGAGGGTGAATGGAAGATTGTAGCTCCTAATTTCAAGGGCTAAATTTACTTTTTTTTACCCCCTCCCATAAAATAAGGTGGGCTAACCTCCATACCTAATTTTTTTATAAAATAAATTTGGGGTGATTTGTAACAATGTACTATGATACAAAGTATTCGCCGAATAAAAATATAAAACCCCTTAATTTAGCCCAAGGGTGAAAATTCGCCCATAAAATTTTCCATGTTGGGCATAGATCACCTATATTTGTTAGAGAAAGGGTGATAGTGTCAAACACTAGGAAGCCTACAAATTCCATTACCGAAGCCAACTTGGCCTATGCAAGAGCAACAAGATCAAACATTTAGTATTTTATGAACGACATTGAAAAATTGGCACAAAATTTGCAGGCTTCTAGGCAAGAGGTAGAACAACTCTGCATAGCAGCATAGTGTGTAGTTTCTGCACAAGTTTACTTGGAGGAGATGAGAGAAATGATACTTGTTGAAGTATCAACACTTGGAGAAACCATGCGGAATCTCTATGAGGGGTTTTTCACCCTACATAAAGCAGTTGTTCATTTTCATGGCTTATAGAAGCACACCAAAGAGTTTGTTAAAACTCTCAAGAAATACAAGCTACCATTTCCTATGTGTAAGAGTGGAGAATATGATACAAAGGGCACCACTTGACTTAGTAATGAAAATGAATCCATAGGAAGAGTTGGAGAAAGTGAAGGTTAAAATGTTTATTCAGAATAACAAGCAGCTCACCTCATTCATTGGTAGCATTCAGGATCCCTTGGTAGGATTTTTTAGTAGTTTAGATATCTTGGTGAGAACTCACCAAATCCCATCAGCTTGTTCAGTCACTAAAGCCAAACCCAAGAACCAATTCCAACAGGATATCAAAGAGTACTTGAAGCAGGTAAAAGAAAATGTCGCCAGGGAAGACTTGGAGATGAACATACAGGACATTTAGAATTACATCGTTGGTCGTGTCTAAGTTAGAACAATGTTTCTCATGCTTCATAATGAACTTGAAATGGGTTCCAAGACATTGTGCCCGAATGTCATGAAGGCTAGAGTCCGCTTCCAGCGAGACACCATCACATAGTTTTTGGGACATCATCACACTATATCAAGCTTGGCACCAATATGTGACTCAGAAGCAGCAAGTGGAGGTTGTTGAGCTAGACCTTTCCCAAAATCAGGCATCATAGGGTTTTGTCTTGTCAAGCTATCAAGTTGTCTCTAACTTATTTTGTCTCATATGGGTACAACTATAAAATGGAATATTATTTGTAATTATGTTGTAAGTGAAATTCCAAGTGTCAATATTGGAATATGAAAAGTCACCATGTAATGTAATGAGTCATTTTTGTAAAGAAGTGGAGGAGTCATGAGGGTAGTCTAATGGTCACATAGGGGAGTTGAAGGGTCACCCCCTCTTCTTATAAATGGAACCTCATAAATCATGTAAGGGGCTTTTGGGAGCCAATATTTTGGCTAGGCTTATACAGTATTGTGAAGAGCCTTCTCTTCTCCATAGCATAGAGTGAGTATACTTCTTTGGAGGAGTAGGTGTTATTAACTTTAAAGTTCCACTATTGGGGCTAGTGGTCCATCGACGGTGTATGTATGAATGGAAATTTCACTTATAATAATAAAATCAAATCCAACACACTTTCATGCATATGTTGTGAATATAGTAGGACTATTCTTGTTGTATTTGAAATGTATGTTATTTAAATTACGCTTATGCTTATGAACTATTTCATTTTCATTTGTAATAATGTTGTTGAATGCATGTTGTTGTATTAATTCATCACTTTAACTGGTGGACTATTTTTCATATTAGCTTGTGATTTCATTATGCTCGTGTGTTCCTTTCAAATTTCTTACTATTACAGGCTTCCAAGGCATGCACTTCCTTTTCCCTTCATGTCTTCGAACCTTCATGCATTGCACTTGACTCTCCGAAGGGTCACATAGTTTCTCTCACCCAAAGTTATCATACTTCACTCTGCACATTTTCGTAGTCAAGGCATAACATTACCACCCACTGTTGGGACTCCTACTCCAAATGGTGTGAGTTATAGTTGGGAATTCATATTGGGGATATCCCCTGAAGGTTGGCAAGTTCAGAACCATCAACAACATGTAAAACAATATGTTCACTCATGGATCCTTTTTTATCACTTTCTCATTCTTCTCAAATAAAATTTGGAATTTGGAATTTTATACATATATAAAACAATATATTCATTAATGGACCCATTTTTATCACTTTCATATTCTTCCCTACTACCACATCTAACCATTCAACTATCTCAACATTTAGCTCAACATTCTCATTCATATGTAACTCCAAATTATGAGCATAAGTGAAAGTGGTAAAATCAAATTTCTCATCCAAATGATTCATTACATGTTGATAATATTTGAAAGATATGACAACCTCTCCCCATGCTTCAAATTCATATTTGAACTTAGTTGTTCACCCTTTCTAATCCTTAGTTGCTTCATTAAATCTTCAATTTTGGTAATCATAGTATGCCTCAAAATTTTCCTCTTACCTTATTCAAACCTATCCTCCTTATTATCATTCATTAAACCCATTGAGAAATATGATTTCTTCAATATTATTTATCTTCATCAACAAGGACCTTAAACCCTTGCAAGGTACAAATCTCTTTCTTCTAAGGAGAGCGTTTAACATTGATAAGTTCCACAACATACATTAGAGAATGCTCCTTAGAAACTTTAGAAATATTTGTTTCTTATTATCTAGTATGTTAGAAAAAACTTGGTTGCTTATTCATTACATGATTTTGTTGCATTTCTCTACTTTTTCAGTGGTATACTCTAGCTATGAAACAACAATTATTGTCTCTAAGGACTAAGCAAAAATTCTATAGCTTCTTCAATGATTATTTTGGCTCCTACTCTTTAATTTCTCTAGATTCTCTAGGTTAGGTGTTTATGAGTTGGTCCTATATTAGGCATGGTCACTTCCTATGTAAGGTATCCACAATTAGTAGCTTAATTAACCCATGTTGTGCCAAGCTACTTTGTCTTCCAATGTAAACTTTTCCATCCATCTATTGTATTCATTATAGGAAGAAGAATGGGAAACAATAGAATATTTAGTGTCTTAGGTGCTCTCAAACCTTGAAATAGAAAGTAATTATAATGTTTTTCCTACCTTTTTAGAGGGTATAATAGAGGACATATACATTAACCTCATCCCATGGTCCCGATATTCTCTCTCTTTGAAACCATTTTTTCATATCTACTACTGGTTTGTCAACATGGAAGAGGTGTATCTTAGCTTGATGGGATTCTAAATTATTGTTGAAACGAAATTCTCCTACTTATAAAAGATTTCTCTCCCGAGAATAGACTTGTTAATAACTTCCTCAATCATTGTAATGCCCCTAAGTGTATTGATCCAACAGTTACCCATGTAACTTGATTATTTGAGAAATTTTCCTTTTATTTTATTTCCTATACGTATGTTTTGCATATATAAATGCATTACATAATACAATGATCTCATGCACAAGAATATAGTTACATAATTACAACATTAATTTTCTATGCATACATATAAAATGAAAATACATAATTAATCACAACTAAGTTCAAGTAAACATTAAAGAAACACGTATTTGATCAAGTGTACCAACTATATCTAGACCTCAAACATTCCTCCTTGCCATAGACCACATTTCCCATATCCTCTCAATAGTGGGTCATTGTCGAGCTGGGGCTTCAACTCCATAGTGCCTCTGCTTATCTAAATCATGGTACATACTACCACCATATATAACCAAGTTAAGGTAACAAACCCTAGTAACCAACAACCAATATGCTAACATCTCGCATCATCCCCACATTCCAAGTACTACAACCCTTTCTTTGCACCCACAGTCCCTTGATTTATGTTACTACCTCCATGGTATACAACTCAGCTAGCTAGGAATGTTCTAGAACCATGTGATTTCCAGGAGTCTGTACTACCTCATGGGTCTCAAGGTCCCCCTATGACCTTCCAATAAGGAATTGATCCCCTTTTTCCCTATATCCACCTCATATCTACTGAGGGTCCATCATGTCACAAGGTCATCACTATTTCCCTTAGGATTTTATTCCTCTTACCAATCAGAGTATTGTCAAAATGTATGTGTCCCATAACAATAAAACTCTCACCTTTACGTGAATTTCACTCTCTTGACACATGACATCCCCTAAAGCCACTTTCTAATCCTCTTTTCACATCCATGGAGTCTTATCCCCCCATTGATCTGAATTGGTTTATATCACTTATGTACTTTTACTAATATGCAAGCGATTTCACATTTACAAAACTATGCTTTTTAGTCCAAAAAGATATAAACACATATTCACATGGGCACATTGGCCCCCAAACTAGTCCTTAGGTCACCAAACTAATTAACATGTACTATATCACCAACATAAGTTTCATATGTATATATTCATTTATTATTTTGAGATTGAGTTAGGGGTATTACATTCTCCTCCCCGTTATTCATGCATTTTCCTAAGTGCATTATATATACATATAAATAAAAATAAAATTATCCAAAAAGATGATGGCGCTCTTCCCTCATAACCTATTAATGCTCTCATGTATCATCGTGAGGTCCAAAATGTGTCCACTACAACTTTACCAAGGCGATGGATTGATTTTAGATAACCTTAACCTTCATGTCTAAAATTTGCACTGTATGGACCTGAAAGTCTCTTTTAGGCTCCACGTAAACCATATTCTAGTCAATTAGATGATTAGCATGAGGAACATATTTTTTTAATTAATGGAATGTGCAACACATTATGAATATGCATGGATGTTGGAAATTCAATCCTATATGCAAAGGAGCCAATCCTCTCTAGGATTTCAAATGAACCACAAAATCTAGCTCTTAAATTTTCATAACTGACTAGTTTTAGCAAAATTTTCTCCGGCTTCACACTCAAGAAGACATGATCAAAAACTCAGGAATTTCCTATTTATCTATTTTTATCTACATATCTTTTCTACCTATCCTTGGAAACCTTCAAATTTTTCTTTTTTTTTTTACTTTGTCCTCCATTTTCTTGAGCTAGTATGGTTTAATAATGGCCCTATCTGCTAGGTTGTCCAAACCCACATTCTTTTTACATTTCCTACCATATAAAGTTTCAAATGGACTCATCTTAAAATATTCTCGGTAACCATTTTTATAAGAAAACTCCACCAAATGCAGAATACTCTTCCTCGGGCACACTATGTAGCCAAGCAATTTCCTTCATGTAAATTTCAGTAACATTTGTTGCCTTGTGTGCTTACTTCGTTGGAATAAAATGGGAAGCCTTAGTGAGATTTTCCACCACTATCATAATGGGATCATGTTTCCTCATAGTCTTTGGAATATTTGTAATATAATAGATATAAAAAAAAAAAATCCCATTTCCACTTAAGAATGGGTATTAATTGTAGCAATCTAGATGGATGACTATGCTCATCCTTAAATTTTTGGCAGTCTAAACACCTGAATATATAACCAACCACCTCATTTTTCATACTTGAACAAAAGTATTATTTCCTAATTGTTGAGATTTCCTTTTTGTACCATGAGTATCTAGCATAAGGTACCTTTTCCATCTCATTCAACATTATACTTTTCAGTTCCTAAGAATTTGGAAAATATTTATTTCTTTTGTACCTAGGAATTCCATCCTCTCTCAACACATAGGTTCTGTACTTTAGCTGAAAATTACTTTGTTGTAGCTCCCCTTTAATTTCCATGTATTTCTTATTAGAATTTTCAACCTCTCAAATTTTGATCTTTAAATTAGATTTCCATACACGTATGGCTACACCATGCATTGTATGCACCTTTCTCTCGATTGCATTAGCCACCTTATTCTTCTTTCTTTTTATTTACTATATTTCAAATTCATAATCAACCAAAAATTTTAGCCATCTAATTTTTCTATCATTTAAGGTTGGTTATCCAAATAAGTGCTTCAAACAATTTTGATCATTTCTCAATTTAAATATTTCCCCATAAGGTAATTCCTCCACATTTTTAAGGCATTTATAAGTTTTACCAACTCTAAATAATGAGTGGCATAATTATTTTCATGTTCTTTTAGTTTTTCTGATTCATGACATATCTCATTTCCATTTTTCATGAGAACTCCTACAAGCCCCTCCTTACATGCATTGATGAAAATAATGAAATATTTGCATGAAATATCCTTAATATTACCACACTTGTTGATAACATTTTTAAACATTGAAAGGCATCTTCACATTTATGATACCACTCAAATTTCACAATCTTCTTTTGCAAAGAAGTGATAAGATGTAATACTTTTGAGAACCGGTCAATAAATATTCTATAGTAACCTACTAATCCCATAAAGGATCTAACCTCTTTCACTTTTTTAGTGCTATCCAGTCTTTGATTTCTTTTATATCATTTTGGTCTACTATCACCCCTTCCTCTAAAATTATATTACCCAAATAATAAATATGGCTTTGATAAAATGAACACTTAGTCAACTTGGCATAAACTCAATGTTCTTTGAGTGCCTATAACACCAATGCATCAAATAACCCAAATGGGACCACCACAAACTCATAATGCTTATATCAAGTTTGAAAAGCTATATTGTTGAGTCTTCATTCTTTAACCTTACCTAATGATACCATAAATATCATATCAATCTTGGAGAACACTTTAGATCCCCTTAATTGATCAAGCAAGTCATGTATTATTAGCAAAGGATACATGTTCTTCCTTGTTATTTTGTTCAACTTCCTAAAATCAACACACAAATTTGGTGTACTATATTTCTTTTTGACAAAGAGCACTAGGTCACCCTAAGGTGACATAATTCCACATATATATCCCTTATTCAAAACTTATTCTATCTACATTTGTAATTTTTTAAGTTCTAGTGTGTAAGTTTATATGGCATCTTGGAAATTGGGGAAACTCTAGGTACCAAATTTATAGAGAAATCAATATATCTTTAAGGTATTAAACCTAGGATTTCAAAAATTACAACTTAAAATTCCTTAAGTACCCTATGGTCTTCAACAATTGGTGTTTGGTCCTTGGATGCCTCCTCCATGTGGGCCCATAAATTTGGCACCCTTTCCAAACAAAATTGTCAATTCATGGTTAATATTTCCTTGATAGAAATTGGCCTTGGAATTCCTTACATTTGTATTTGCTTCCCTTCCTCATCAAGTAATGTACATTATATATTATAACAATCTAGCATTGTATGATGTTTTTCCAACCAATCCATACTATGATTATGAAACCATATGAACCCAACATTATTTCAAATATGCAATTGTACTCAGCCCATTCATACTAATTTAAAATTACATTACAAGTTCAGTTATTCTTTCTTTAGCTCCTGTAGATATCTAAAATAACCAATTGATACCAACGACTTGTTTCTTTTTAAGCTAAATATTTCAACAATCTTAGGATTAAGATAATTGTGACTATCTTCAGAATCGGTTTAAATGGTAGTGTGGAGGCTATTTATGTTACCTTCAACTTCAACCATATGCACATAATGATTAGTCCTCTTATTTATCAATGCTACATAGATCTTGGGAATGCTTTTACCCATGTCATCCATTATATCATCTCCTTGAATGTGGTGTATAATCCTCATTTTTTCTTTTTGGGACGTTAGTTATTGTACATGTATTCTCCTCCACAACCCCAACACTTAATTGGCTAAAATCGTGATATCTTCCCTAATGAGTCAACTCCCTCTGTTTCACTATCGGTTGGTTGAGTTTGTTAATTTACCTAAGAATTTCTCATGAAATTTGAAGGTTTCAATACCTTCTTCCAATGCTCCACCTTGGTTCTTTTCTTTTCATCCCAAGTTTTCTAGAAGGCTGGCTTATTTTTACCCTATCCATAAAAGTACTTTACCTTCTTCCTAACTTTATCCAAATTCCTTGGCTCATCAAATTTTTTTTTGCCACCCTAAAATGGTGGCAACCTACTTACAAATATTTGTATTTGTACTTCTTCATCCTTCATAAATCAAACATGCCTAAAAAATTATGTGGATTTTCTACCATACTCTTCCATTATCATATTTTCTAGCTTGATTTCAAAGAACTCATGCATTTTCCTTTCATAGTAATGCTCTCACAAGTATTTCTTTCGAAAATACCTTTTAAATTTCCTCAATTAGATATTTTTATCATCTAGGAGTTAGAATTCCTTGAGCTATTCCCACCACAAATTTGTGCCTCTAGTTTGGATGAGTAATATAATTGGAGGTTCTTTACCATCTATGATATCCAAGATACAACCTCCTCTCAATTCTTATGCTCACCATCAAATGTAGGAGACTTAATCTTCTTAATCTCTTCTTGGAGATTATCCAAGTTAGGTTTCCTTCTTTGTTGTTTTGTTGGTGATATACTTGGAATACTCTTAGATTCTAAGGAAACTTAGGCTCCATTGATGGAATGGCTTGGTGAGTGACGTTGTTTCCTAACAACACTCCTGGAATCCCTTAAATCTATAACATCTTTCCCCCTAAATTGTGAATGATGTTCTTATTCCTACCTAGAATCATATTTCTTTTCCATTGTAACTTGTAAATTATTTAGGATACATAAAATATGGGTGATAATATGTTGTTGGTCCCTCATTATCATTACATTATCAACCTTGTAGATGAAAACCTCCATTTTGGGACTCCTCATGGTCTCTTCTAGTCTTTTTTCTCTGACCTAACCGTTCCATGCCCATTTGAATTTGTTTTAGCATTTTCCATGCTAATATTCATACCTCTTGCGTCCTAGTCATGACCATAGGAACGCTAAGGATCCTCCATACTTGTAGTCCTCATGTTAATTCTATCCTACAGGCTATCAACAACCTACTTTTAGATTCATGAGGAATTTTCCAACTAAAATCTAAAATGTTGGGATGATAAATTTATTCTTGTTTTCAATAGCTTTCCATTAATTTCGTATTTTCAAAAATCAAAGTTCTAAGATCAAAGTTCATGCTTGTGAAAGTTTTGGTAAATTTTACCCAATTTTCCTTTTTCTTATACAACAAAATTATGTTAATTTCTTGAAATTTTGTGTACATGAATTTCAAATTTGGCAACATGGTTGTGTTCCTTTGTCCAAGATATTTCTATTGGCTACTTTACTGCCCCAATGATCTGCATGGAAAATGGCATCCACCCATGGAATTTACTCATGGTATTGTAAGTGGCATCCACCCATGGTATTCGATCACCCATGGTATTGTAAGTGGCATCCACCCTTCGTATTCATCCTCCCATGGTATTTATCCACTCACAGAACTTACCCATGGTATTGTAAGTGACATCTACCCATGGTATTCATTCACCGATCATATTTACAAACCCATGGAATTTACCTGTGGTATTGTAACCAAAAAATTCTATAAGTAACAAGTTGCATTTTGTAAAAGGATAGATTGTCCACCACAATGCAGCTTTTTCAATTATTCTCTATTTTAATAAAAAAATCTTTGTGGTCTTTTTTATTGTGTGTTCTCCTCTTTAATTCTAGCATTTCATTTTTTTTAAGATCTTGGTGGCCTCCCCTAAGATTTAGATTGTTTGTTGTCGCAATTGTCCTTTTTTTAACCTTATCCTTTCCCTAACCATGCTACCTAAACCTCTACTTCACAACTAAATTAAAACCTTTACCCATGGTTCTTGGTCTCTTTTTGTGATTTGATTGGATATGGACTATAAGGGCTTAATTGTTATTAAAAAGGTTGAATAGTCTTAATTTCCTTTGTAACTTATCATTTTTTATTTTCTTAAGGCATGCTAAGTAGATGTCATTAATCAATGTCAGAGTTTGGTCGGTGCACGATTCATAGTTCTTCTACCACCCATCATTCTTGTAGTAGGTGGATAGTTGGCCCATTCATTTCAGATTGAATCCAAAAGCATTACACTTGTTAAGGAATGTCGCACATCTCTTGTCGAGGGTTTGTTCCATTTTCTACATTAGGTCTAGAGCATTAAGGATGAGCTAGAGACAGGCTTGGAGCCTTATGGATGGACTAAATATGGAGGTCAGTCATTGTTCAAACATGTTTTCCTATTAAGTTTTTATCATGGTTAAGAGCCTAGTTTTATGTATAAAACAGGGATTCTAGGATAGGCTTAGTTAGCAATACTGTGAATAATTTATAATACACTTTTGTTGTAATTTGGTAACCTTGTATCACCCTATCTCTCTGGGCTAGATCCATTGTTTTATAATGTATAGTTGCAGAACACTTTGAATAATACGAAGCTAATGCCATGTTCATATTTTGGTTCCTGTCATTATCTGTAATGTTCCCTTTGTGCAGTTGATTTCAGAATTTTCGTAGAGGGAAATGAACTCGTTGGCTAGGTCCCATCCATCCTAGCTCGTTCTCCCTGTCTTTCGTAGGTTGTTTAGATCTAGTTATGTTAGTGTGAACATAGTGATTTTCTTTCCATTCTTGAGCTTGCAGATTTTATGAAACCATTCTGAATGTTTTGCATGTAATCTCAGATCTGAGGATTCTACCAATGGTTGATTTAATTTCCATTTCCATTTTTAAGTATTTCTTTACATTCTTGAAATTATCACACTGCTTTGTCCTTTTTTCTGAGAAATTTTTTCTGAGTTCTTTCCAAGAGATTTTTTAAGATTATGAGTTTGAAGTTTAAATTATTTTATTTCCATCATATGTGTTCTTTTACATAAATACAAACTTAAGTGACATAATAACAACTCTATTAGTAAAGATTAAACTGCAACGCTTTCGTATATGAATGTAGCTTGAACAATATTAATTACAGGGATCGTTTATGTTGTCCCTTTTTGAGATTAACAATTTTATGAAACTTATTATGACCAAGATCTAAAAAGGGTTATGTCTTGACTTTTGGATAGTTACTCTTACTTATAGTGCAAGTGTGTTTCCTTTTCTTCTATTACAAGATTTCCTTTCCATTCTTTTACAGTCATTTTCATTGATCATTTCGGATTTGGAGTTTTTTCATTAAAGTTCAAGCTTGAGTTTTTCCTCTTTGTTTTCATTTATTTCCTGCTATAACACATTACATTCGAGTAAAGGGTAATTTGAACAAGACTATCCTAGTGCAGGAACAGAGTGTTCTAGTGCAGGCATAATGAAGTTCTGATACAAGAACATTGAGTTCTTAGTACAATAATATACCATTCCGATATAGGAACAAAACGTTCCAGTACAGGAAAAGAACATTCCAGTATAGGAACAGAGTATTCCTGTACCAAAATAGAGTATTGTGGTGTAGGAATGAGACTCATTTCAATATAGGCACGTAGTTTCTCTAATACAGGAATGAGATATCTTTAGTAAAGCACACAGATTTATAATTATATTAGAAGATCATTCCTTTTGTTCTTCTAAAAGCATTGGAGTTTTGATTAGAGGAACATATTTCATTTTCCAATATTCTTTTCAAATCAATTACAAGGCATGCTTTAATTTTTCTGTCAAGGATTCTTTACAAAGTAATTTTCTTGAATTGAATCCAGTACCCAGAGTGGCTTGGTGTTATTTTCCTAAAGGTTTTCTCTACAATTTCATTTTCTGTTGATTCTACAAAATTCAATTAGAAGGTTAGAAGTAGGATTTATAGAATTTAAACCAGAAGTCTTTGGCATTTCTTATGCTTCACCTCTAAGCTTACGTAGCCCAAGGTTGACAAATTGAGTGTTAAAGGAGTATACTAATATGTAACTCTGACACCCAACATTTTGGCATTGTTTGAGGGGAGGCGATTGGAAGAAATATGGTAAATCTTTATGATTTTTGTGCAATAAGGGTAAGTTTGCCTTATTTTTTCGTGCAATGTGTTTCTATTGTTTGAAGGAATTTTATTTGAATTAATTTGTGTACTGAGTTTTTTAGCAAATTTTTCTTAATTGTTATTTTTAGTTGATTTATTTTAAATGTATGACAAGAAGAGGTAGGGGTACGAAGCCTAATAAGGGCCAAAGACATAGTGATAAATCGAAAAACATTTCTCATATTGGGCCTTCTCTTGCTACTAGAAAGTCAATGCAAATGCAAACCCAACACACTGCTATTGTTTACCTAGACTCTAGAGACAGTAGTCCAGGAGTTTCGTAGCCAAAAGGTAGAGGAAAAGAGGCTACTAGAACCCAAAAGATCATCCTAAACCATAGTCCACATTCACATTGTGTAGAGAGTGGTATGATTGGAAGAAGAAGGATGGAGGATCATGTTGAAGGAACTAATGTGAATCAACTAAATGAGGAACAATCCACTTTTGGATTTCCCATTGGGGATCTAAATGGAGTAGTTCAGATGAAGAATATTCCACCCTCTATTCTACCTCATTTCCATGGTAGGGTACATGAGGACCCATATAATTTTTTATTTGAGTTTGATATATTGTGTAAAAGCTATGATTATTCTTCAGATGCGCATGAACTAAAATTATGTCCTGCAACTCTCAAGGATTCAACATTACGCTGGTTCATGGTATTAGGAGGAAATACTATAACGTCTTGGGAACAAATGAAGAAATTAGTTTGGACTAAATATTAGGAATATTTCAAAAAAAGAGAAATGCAAGATGAGATTTTCACTATTGCACAAGATGAAGAAGAGACCTTGCAAGATTACTTAGAAAGTTTTTTATACATTATTGAAAGGTTAAAACACAAATTTTATTTAAGTACTATTAAAACTTTGTTCTTCTGAGGACTTATTGACAATGTTATAAACAATTTGAAATTGATGGGACAAGGGGATATTGCTCAAAAGAATTTTGATCAGATTTGTGACTTGTGCAGGAAATTTTCACGAAATATATCTAGATCTGGTGGAGGAATTCAAAATAATTCTAAAAATAAGATATTTGGATCTATAGATGCTATGATTATTGGTTTGGAAAATAAGATGGAAAATATGAGAACTAAAATTATGAACATTATTAGCAAACAAATAGATTCTTTAAAATTTTAGTAGAAATTAGTAGAAGAGCAAGAAATATTTTCCATTTATTGTCCTAAATGTAGGCAAAAACATCTTTTACGTGAATGTCCTGTAGATGTTAAAAGTGCTAATAAATGTGTGGTATGTACAGGGAAACATCCTACCAAGGAATACCCTTCTATACCGGGATTGAAATCTTCATTTGAAGGAGAGCATTAGGATCCTAGGCCATTAGATGTTATGGGAGCATGAAAATCATGACCTCAGGTAGGTACAAGTATGACTCTTGAACATACTCTACATTTTTCTGGTTGTAATGCACCACCATATTCCTACCAAAATGAAAATTGCTCTGAGCCTTGGCAACATGGGTATCACTTTCAGTATGGACAGTCACCTCCACCTTGGCAACAAGGGTGGAGAAGATCACCACACTATCACTACCCTCCACCAACACAGTCATATCCCACTACTTATGCACCTTATCCCATGGCCCACTCTACAATGCCACCAGCTTTGCCTCAACAAACATAAGTAATCCCATCATTACCATTACAACCACCCTTTCGACCACCTCAATTTCTTGCATAATCAGTACCAAATCCAAATAATAAAGTGTTGCAAATGATCCATTTTATCGGACTGCTTCCTTTCCCTGTTTATTAGACTATGTCACTTGGGGTTAATGACCTTTGACTAAGATCGGGAAGGGTAGTAAATCTAGAAAATCAAAAAGAAAAACAACCCATGGTGATCATCGAGGAGAAAAGTGAGGAGGAATTTCCTAATCATTCGAAAGGAGATGTCACGATTTGACCCATTCCCACACATTCAAATCCCTTACCATCTTCTTCAAAACAAACCCCCTTTTTAGAGAGGCTAGTTATGCAAAAAGATGACCTCATGCCTGAGTCTAACTTGGTGACCAAACTTAGGAATATTTGTATAAAGGTTCCTTTACTTCAAGCCATTAAAGAGATCCACATCTATACTAAAATCATTAAGGATCTTTGTGTCTAGAAACCAGGGAGGAAAAGGGTAGAGCTTCATACTATCCAGTTTGTTGGGAGAGAATATGAGTTAATGATAGGGAGTGCTCAAATGGAAAAATATATCGACCCTAGAAACACAATTGTTTCTGTCCAGATAGGTGATGTCCTTGTCTCCAATATATTAATAGACCTAGGAGTAGCTATCAATGTTATAAATAAGAAAACCATGGAACAACTTCAGTTACACCACATTCGTCCTATCCCTACTGTGCTTGAACTTGCTGACCGATCCAAAATCAAGCCAAATGGTGTATTAGATGATGTGGTTGTTTCAATTAATTCTGGGGAATACCCCACAGATTTCGTTGTGCTTCAACCAAAAAATCCTAATAGAGGATACCCCTTGATTTTGGGACGATCATGGCTTGCCACAGTAGATGCCTATATAGGATGTCACTTTGGTGATATGTATATTTCTCTTGGAGATGCTAGGAAAATGGTCACCTTGTATCCACCTACTAGATCCATTCAGGAGCTTCGAGATACCTTATGGATAGACTATGATAGTAGTGATGATGAGACTCGATCTATTTCTTTGTCCAAAAATATATTGAGTCAACTGAGGAGGGTGAGATTTGGGATTTCTTGAATAACTTAGACATTATGCAAAATTTTGACTCACTATCTCATATCTTTAGGCCAAATTTACAAGAAAACTATGATTCCCATCCCTTTCCACTACAGAGTTTAGTTGCATCTACTAGAATTCTCAAGGCCAATACCACTCTTGTTAAGATTAGTCCAGGCAAATATCTATATATTAGTTCCGACTTAGACCAATCCCAATAAGAGAAATTTGTGATCTTGTTACGAGACCATCTTAGTGCCTTTCCATGGAGGTATGATGACATGAATGGTATCCCTCCTCAAACCTGCACTCATCATATTTACATTTAGGAAGGATCCTGACCTATTCGATGGCCCCAAAGGCGTATGAATCTCGCACTAAGAGAGAGTCTTAAGGAAGAATTACAAAAACTATTAGATGTTGGATTTATCTATCATATATCTGATACTCAGTGGGTCTCTCCATTGTTCATAGTCTCGAAGAAATATGGGAGATGGTGTATTTGCATTGACTATAGATAATTAAACAAAGCCACTCTCACAGATTATTTTCCCCTTCCCTTTATCGATCTGGTGCTTGATACCCTTGTTGGTAAAAGGCACATTTCAGTTTTAGATGGATTTAGTGATTATAACCAAATACAAATCACACCTAAGGATTAGGACAAAACCACTTTTACCTATCCATGGGAAACATTCAACTATTGAGTGCTTCCTTTTGGACTTTGTAATGCGCCATCTACCTTTCAAAGTGCAATATTCGCCATCTTTTCCAACCTTGAGTGTGTAGAGGTTTACATGGATGATTTTTCACTCTTTGGTGGTTCTTTTCAAGAAGCCCTCAAAAATTTAGAAAAAGTGTTTTCATTGTGAAGAAGCTTGACTGACTTTGATTGATAAGAAATGTAGGTTGATGTGTAAAGCGTCGGTAGTTCTTGGTTAATTTGTCTCTGGCAAAGGTATTTAGGTAGACCGAGCCAAGATAGAAGTTATCTTATGTCTTCGTGCACCCAAAACACAAAGGGAAGTGAGAGGATTCCTCAGACATGAGGGTATTACCATAGATTTGTTGAAAACTTTCCTAGGATAGCTACCACTTTTTTTTACTCTTAGCTAAGGATAGTGATTTCTCTTACACTAAAGCCTGCCAACAAGCTTCCATGATCCAAAGTTAGAGTCCTCCAAGAAAACTGTAAAGACCAAGAGTGTGAGAGAGATAGAAGAATAATGAGAGACCTCCAAACTTGAACTGACAAAAGGTTAGCAAAAGCTTGCCCATTGATCCTCAAAAGATTTTTTATTAATGAGGCCTCTATTTTCTTCATTTTCCATTATTTTCCTTCAATTTCCTCCTCACATGCAACCTGTGGCCTTTCACCTTACTTTTATCCTAATTTCCTTTATTTTCACAAAAAAAAGTGCCATAAATGCATTTCTGCTTTTTAATGCATTTGCCTTATCCAAGACACACATCTAGGATATCTTTGCCCAACATTCACCTTGGAATAAATTTCCTTTAACTGTGGTCTTATTTTTCCTTTATTAACTTTTATTACATGAATTTTTCAGCAGGATTGCTAAAGAAAAATATAGTTATTTATTACACCGATATATGCGTCTATTTTGGAACAAGAATTAGAGAATTCTAATTTAATTATAAATAACTATTACGTGGATGGTAGGGATTTAAGCTTTACATAATATTCTAGAATATTCTTAGTAGTATTAACGAAATAGAGGTTGAGATTTAGCTCCAAAGTAGTTATGTCACTTTTCCCTTTTGATTGAATTGATTAATTAAAAAATATCACATGAAATGAGTTATTGTTTTTGGGCATATGGTATTGGTAATCCATGGTATTGTAGAAAATCTTATATACATACTAAGAATCTCCATTTTAAAATGAGGTGCATTTCTATAATTAAAAATATTATTACAATTTTTTTTTAAATATATCTATAATGTTATACTTAAATATTAGTTTTTTATATTTAATAATAAATTATTAAGTTTAAATTAATTATTATTTAGTTAATTTTTATAATTTTATGAATATGAAATATATTATAGTATAAAATTTTAATATTTAAATGATAAATTAATATTAATCACATTTATCAACCATTTACTTTATAGTATAAATAATATAATAAAACATTTACAAATATTTCTCTAACTCATTATAGATGGGATACTTTTAAAATACAAATTCTTGAATCTAAATAATGTAATGATAACACTTATGATGTAACTTATGCAACCCATGGTAAGAGCTAACCAGTCTGTCATAGGGCATTAAATGCCCGGTTAGTTGCGTCCTCGATATCCCGATAAAACAAACGCGCGTGGTGATTAGATAAATAAAAAATAATGGTGGTGCGTTATCGGGATATCGAAGGCATAGCTAACCAGGCATTTAATGCCCTACAGGCTGGTTAGCTCTTGCCTGCAACCCATGCGTAATCCTCTTACTATAATACAAAGAGCATTAAATGCTCGGTTAGTTGCGTCCTCGATATCCCGATAAAACAAACACGCGCGGTGATTAGATAAATAAAAAATAATGGTGGTGCGTTATCGGGATATCGAAGGCATAGCTAACCAGACATTTAATGCCCTACAGGCTGTTAGCTCTTGCCTGCAACCCATGCGTAATCCTCTTACTATAATACAAAGAGCGCCAAAAAGACCTTTATCAATAAATTTATCATAAACCACTTAAGAGTAGGAGCTTGCCACTTGGAACCCTAAGCGATGCCATAAAACCAAAAATATTGAATAACCTTATTTGTTTAATTGAATTGTCTCGTTCCATGTTTAAGACATGCCTTCTTGTCAAATGAGTACTTTGCTCTTATACCAAGAGATTTTAATAATGATTGTGTACTTCCAAATAAACAACGGATTTATTTATCAAACAACATATCACTGACTTTTGTTTATGTTAAAGCGTGCATCATGTAGTATTTGAAGATAGGCAACGAAATGGTTTGAAACGTATTATCACATCAAATGTAATTTAACAAACCTTAGACTTTAATATTTGAGTTTCTATTTCAAAACTTTTTAGTATTTGATACATATTTTTAAAATTCTGATAATGAAAATTTTTAATTATTTTTATTTTTATAAATTGAAAAATGGAATAACATAATTTTTTTATTTAATCTTATGAAAATAAATTTTATATAATTTCTATCATGATTCCAAAATCAAAATATTAATAATAATTATTATTTTATTATAATAAAAGCAAACACCATCCCTCATCAGAATAAAAGTAATGGGACCATCTTACATTCAGTGACCCGTAATTATTTCAATGAAATAATTAATAAATAAATATATTCATATATCACATTCTTAGATATTGAAATCTGGTTTATAACGTGTACTGCAAATATTCTTAAAACCTGGATAAAATTTTGGCGAAAAGGATGAGCATTGTAGTGAAAATGAAACATGAAAGTAGATTTAATTCGATTGAGGTCCACACATTATTTTACATCAAAACGCCATGTTCTTTAAAGGAGGAGATAGACCATTGACTTGTAAATATTTCATTACCACAACGATGATCATGGTTATATATATGCGTATTTTCTATATATAAAATAAATATATTTTTATTATATTTATTGGATTTTTTAACCAGCTAGATCCATCTTAATACCGGATCTATCAAGTGTTGAGAGGGATCAAATCTCTCGAGGTGAAAACCTATTTTTTGAGTGTAGAATTTGAGAAAAGGTTTGCACCTCGAGAGATTTGATCCCTCTTGGCGCTTGATAGATCCGATGTTAAGATGGATCTAGGCTGGTTTCAATCATGTGCGATCATACAAAATTTGTTAAACATCTAATTATTTTGATAATTTTAAATATGTTAAATATGTCTAAAATTAATTTGGTCAATTTAATTTAAAATTTTCTTACTTACCTCAATTTGTTGAGATGACTCTATTAGTAACTTGAATGATGAAAGAGAGTTGGAGCTTTGAGCATGGAATATGACGTTCTAGGGTTTAACCCAATCTCTACAACGATGTTCTGCTCTGAGCACGGCACCCCCAATCCACCAACCCTGCAACTCTCGATAGCCATACAAGACAGCGAATTGTTCAGCCCCAATGGCAACCCCAATTGGAGAGGACTCAGGGCCTGCCCCCATGGTGAACCCTGCGCTTCTGGCCAAGAATAGATCTGACAATGCCTTTGCTTTGCAGACGCAAACAGATCAACATACACATGATTTTCATGATGAACCACAGGGTACAAAAGATATACCCGCGGACAGGCAACAAAATACAGTATGCGATGATGAGGTGCCCAATGTAACCTTTGCGACCTGCAAACCTGTAGCTGCAGAATGACCAAATATTGAGTTGCCCAATCATAAAATCAACACCCAAATCCAATACATGAAAGATCATGCCCTTATTGGGAAATTCATTGGGTTTTGGCTAACAGAGAAAGCCTTACAGAGCTGGATAGTAGCCAAATGGAAACCAAAGGACACATCAATCTGAAGCTAGGGCCAAAGGGTTCTTCACAGTGATATTCAACTGCATAGAAGATCGCAACAGGGTCTTAGACAACGGTCCTTATTTCTTCAACGCAGCGGGGCATTATCTACGTGACTGGATCAAACGATTCAATCCGAACAAAGAAGATCTAAGCTCAGCACCAGTTTGAATCTGGCTATATTCCCTGCCACTGGAATATTGGGATGATGAGTCCTTAAATGATATTGGAGACAGTTTGGGAGAGTTTATAAAAGTTGCAAAGGAAACCAAACATAGAAGGTACACCTCCTACGCTCACATCTGTGTCTACATGCATTTGAACAAAGCTCTTCCGGACTCGGTAAGTTTATTTCATGATGATTTCGAATTGATTCAGACATTAGATTATGAGCATGTCCCATTTAGATGCAGAAAATGTCATGCTCATGGACACCTATTCTAGGACTGCCCACTTAATGCTAAGCCCCCCCCAACACCGCCTTTGGACAAACTGATCAAGATGGCTATACTAAAGTGAACACCTAGAAAAGGAATCATAAAAAGCCTTCTTCTCAACCCAAAAATCCCCCTGCAAGCAATCCTACTCCCTCTACTAGCAATAGTTTTGATATTTTAGCTTAGCCTAATACAGTGGTCTCTAAGCCCCCCAATCAGCCCTTATGAGTTTCCCAATCAACTCTTTGCTACCCCTCTTTCGAATTCATCTCCTAACCATATCCCATGCAAACCCAAGTTCTCCCCTCTACCACTTCCATTAAAGATCCGGCCTGGAAACCTAATGGTATGGACATCGAGACCCTTCTGATTGATCCCAAGCGTGCATTGAATATCATGGCCGAGAGTAGTGGACTAAAGCAAATGGATGAAGAGCCTTAAAGCATTGACATAAGAGATTTGGACATTTTTAGCCTTGAGCAAGCATGCAAGCAAAAACAATTTGATAGGATCCTGAGAAGACAGCTAGAAAATCTAGAGGTCATACTATCTAGAGCACATCAACGACGATCTCTAGAAATACAACCAGGAAGTCAGTGGGATGGAAAAAACTTTTTCAAGGATACCAAGAAACGTGGGAGGAAGACAAATCTACAATGAACCATCCTCATCAGGGAAATGCTAGAAGAATCTGGAAGATATTCTAAACTCACAAAGTACTACAAGCCACTCCCCAACCCTGACCCATGAAGCTCACATCATGGAATTTAAGAGAGCTAAATGACCCTGGGAAATACAAAATGATAAAAAACTTGATACAAAAGGAGAAACCTCATATCTTCTTTATGAAAGAAATGAAATGTAATAGTACTTTTCTCAACACCATTCTTTCAAAAGTATGGCCTTGTTGTCACACGATGATGGTGGATGCTATAGGAGGCTCGGGAGGATTAGCAATAGCATGGAATGCATAGGTCATTGAGCTCACAAAATTTCATGCTAACCATCACTTCATTCAAGCTAACTTCCACATCATAGGGACCAATGTTCACGATCACCTTACCAATGTTTATTTCCCTCAAGCTATTGCAGACAAAACCACAACTCTGGATATGCCCATGCTGCTCAATGCCAAACGAACCCATCCACTCTGGATTGCGGGGGGCGACTTCAATATGATCACTAAATTAGAGGAAAAACTAGGAGGCCGGATCAAACTTGACAATGAAAGTGAGTACTTCAAGAGGTTCATTCAAAGTAATTGGCTAATCGATCTGCCCTTCAACAACGGAATCTACACCTGGAATAACAAAAGAACTGGTCCTCATCAGATTGCTTCAAGGCTAGATAGATTTTTGATCTCAGACAATGCTATCCACCTGGGATGAGACCTCTCAACCTCTATTCTACCACTTGCAGGTTCGGACCATTGGCCCATTACGCTTCAGTGGAAAAGACTAGGACACTCCACGAGAATACCCTTCTGCTTCGAATCCTTCTGGTTGACCCATCCAGATTTCAAAGATTTAGTTCAGCATGCATGGGAAATTTTTCTTCCCCCTGCAAGATCCAAAATGTTTCAATTTCAGCAAAATCTTAGGTTCCTAAAAGCGCAAATCAAACAGTGGAACCATGCTACCTTTGGAAGCATTTTTCAAACTCAAAGAGCCCTTGCTCAGGAAATGGAGAAACTCCAGCAAACCATCATAAAAGAAAGAAGGACTAAAGCCCTCAACAAATAGGAAAAGAATCTACAGACTCAAATCACAGAAAGACAAAAACAAGAGGAAATCCTTAGGAAATAGAAATCACGAATAAGATGGTTAAAAGAAGGCAAGAGGAATACCAAATTCTTCCATCGCATTGCCATCCAAGGTGAATGCATAACAACATCACCCAAATTCACAACCAGCAGGGAGACTGATTGGAAGATCATGGGGATATTGGAAAAGAACTCCTTAGTCACTTCAAATCAGTCCATCAAGAACTTGACATCAACAAATAGTTAGCAATTGACAAGATTCTCCCTCACATCCCAAAGGTGATAACAAAGGAACACAATCAATTGCTACTCCATCTCATAACCTTCCAGGAGGTGGATTCATCTATGAAACAACTTCAAGAAGGAAAAGCGCCTGGCCCAGACAGCTTTACCTCCACATTCTTCCACAGATTCTAGGATATTATCAAATATGAGGTCTGGCAGGTAGTTGAAGAGTCCATAACATTTCATTGGGTGCTACCCTTTCTGAATGTAACACCTATCACTCTCATTCCCAAGGAGGAGCACTCTAATACGCTGGAAAAATTTAGGCCTATAGTCCTTTGCAATGTCATCTACAAAATCATTTCTAAAGTTATTACTTCCCGTTTGAAGTCGTTGCTTCCCCTGCTCATCTCGCCAGAACAATTAGGCTATGTTGAAGGAAGGAAAATCACAAATGGCATCATCCTCACCCATGAGATCATCCACTCTCTCAAACACCACAAGAAAGCAGGTATGCTTCTAAAAATCGACCTCCACACCCTTTCAGCCCTCACAAGGCATCTGCCAAGGGGATCCCCTCTCCCCTTTCCTCTTCATTCTAATGGCTGAAGGGTTGGGTAGAACCATCAAGCATGCCCTCCAAGAACATCAGCTTCAAGGTATATCCCTTCAGAATTCCCTGGACATTACTCACCAACAATTCATGGACAATAGCATGCTATTTGGGCATCCCTCAGTCCAGGAAGCCCGGAAATTCAAGTCCCTCCTTGACGATTTCTCAGTAGCCTCTGGAGCAGGCATCAACACTGTTAAATCCTAGATCTTCTTTTTCATACTCCCACCTTAACTCAAACCTCCATAGCCCACATTCTGGGCTTCTCTATCACTTCTCTCCCCTCCAAGTATCTTGGTGCCCCCTTAACTGATTCTGCTCTCAAGCACTCCTCCTGGCATTTTCTCCTCGATAAGCTTGAAGCTTGACTAGCCTCATGGACCTTCAGAGCCCTAAACATGGCAAGTTGATTAATCCTCATCAAAGTTGTACTGCAATCTATGCCTCTTTATCTCTTCTCTGTTTTAGCAGCGCCTAAATGGGTTCTCAAAAAAATCAAAGATCTTCAAAGGAACTTTCTATGGGGATCGGCAGGACATAATCGAAAATGGGCAATGATCAAATGGGCAATAGTTTTCCTCCCAAAAAACATTGGGGGAATCGGACTTCTGGACATTCAACATAGTAATTCAATCATGGGAGCAAGAATCTGGTGGAAGTGGCTTTCAATTCCGCACACACCCTGGGCAATCCTATGGAGGGCCAAGTATGCCAACCATAGATCGACTGAACACTTAATCAGACTCACATGTATAGGTAAGTGCTCCCTAATCTGGAATGCGACTAGATTGCACCGAAATATGATCCATCAGCACAACTTTTGGGAAATAAGAGACGGCAACAGTGCTCACTTTTGGACAGATTCACGGTAGTAAAGACCTAGACTCAACAACCTAATCTCACTTCCACAATCAGAGGACGAGGAATCTCATCGCTGGGAAATGGTCAACCAATACTATATTTTCACCCTCGATCAGGGATATAAATAATGGGGCAAAGCAGAACACATCATCAGGTAGGGTACAGAGATTATGTATAAGGAGCTGGACATAGAGCTAACCATTAGGAGAATCAGATTCTTTGAAGAAAAGGACATCCTACGTTAGGGATACAAACCATGTGGAACCTTCACCACATAAGAGGCCTACAACCTTATGATCAATACACAGACTAACAAGGACCCTCTCTGGGACAAAGTGTGGTCTCCTAAAATCTGGCCCAAGATCTCCACATTCCTATAGCTGCTCTGTCATAAAAGAATACTTACTTGGGACAACTTAAGGAAAAAAAATTTCATGGCCCCTCAAGATGTCCCAATTGCAAGATACAGGAGGAAACTATACAGCACCTCATGGACACCTGTTATTTGGCAAACAAGCTTTGCGTGAAAACAATTTTTAGATGTCATAAAGACGGTTGAGTAAAAGAAGACATCACCAAAACGATCCGTCAATGGGCTAAATACCCGTGCAAAAGTCCCCTGCTTAACTCCTTATGGAGAATTGTTCCAGGCCTACTCATCTAGACAATTTGGAAGGAAAAGAATCAGCGTATCTTCAAGAATCAATCCACTGCCATAGAGATCATATGGAGCAATCTGTGCAACAACCTTTAGGAAACTCTATCACTCCAAACTTTGATCGTTGATGACTTTCCCACTGATCCACAAGAAAGGACTATATGGATGAATTGGAATATCAGGCTCATCCAGACTCAAGAGCAACCCAATAGATCCATCTCTACCCACCATTCTTCCAGCAAATGGTGCCCTATGCCTCTAGGATTCACCCAGCTAAACTTTCATGGCACTTCTAAAGGCAATCCAAGTCAGGCTGGACATGGAGGAATCTTTAGGGATCACTATGGCAAACCTTTATTCATTTACCTAAGCACATCAGGATGGGATACGAACAACTCGGCTAAACTAGAACGATTGTGGCAAGGTCTCAAGCTCACTCAGAAACATGGCTACTTTCCCTTAATAATCGAAGGAGATTCACAAATCCTCATCAACATGGCCCTTCAAATCATTTAGGGAACTCCGGTAAAACAAGCTATCCTGTAGCTGGTGACTTGCAGCTCGTTTGCAACTCATTGAGCATTGGCTTGCAACTAATCGAGAAATTGCCTTCAAACACATCAAGCGAAATGACAATAAAGTGGCCGACCTCTTAGCCAATTTAGGGGTGGCAAGTAATCAAAATCTATACATAGGTTCACACGAAATTATAAAAGATGCCACACACCAACAAGAATACACCACACTAGTGCAAATGGATGCAGCATCACTAGATAGGAGTGGTAGA
>APFE030754882.1:0-20684 GCA_000404065.3 Pinus taeda
CACAATCTATTGTGCTCTTGCCTTTCGATCCAACTTCTTCCATTCTTCATCGCTCACTCCCGTTGGTTTAGTACCCGGATCTACTGCGATCCACTGTCTTTATCCACCAACAGATCCTCCATCTTGAGTTTCCACAACTCAAAACTCTGACCATTGAACTTCTCAATCTCTATCTTTCCACTGCTCGCCATCTTCTTTCACCACCAGAATCGATCTCGCAGATCTCCCACTGAACAGGGTCTACCACAGGCCCGAGTGAAACCCCTCAGCAACAAAGGTGTCCCGTTGAAACCAAAACAGCTCTGATACCAAATGTAGGTTTTAACCCCGTACAGAAATTACCTGCATATGAATTCTAAATCATAGAAAAAAAACAATACGAGAGCATAACACATAAAAACACATATGCACAGAGATTTTCCCCTGGATCCCAAAACCGGGACTACTAGTTTATTTTTTCATTATATTCCTTTCAATGTTACAATACATATTTATACATGCCGAAGCATCCAATATCATGGACCGAAAACCATCGCGTCCAAAACCATGGACCGAAAAACCATCACATCTAATACCATGGACCGAAAACCACCGCGTCCAAAAAACGTGCGAAAAGCATGCACAAAACCATAGGTGGATCCGCCCAACCTAACATAGGGTCCAAAACCAAAATTTTCCAAGGCGCTACCCCGGACCCCATAAAGTGGGGTTACGGGTACCCCTCAAACCCCCTGTTAACTATGTGGAAAGAATATAACACAACCCAACAATCTAAACTAAGAAATAAAAAGTAGGCAGTGGAACAGCGTGCCTCTAAAACTTAGGAAACTGATTCATTCAGTTTCAAACTACCTTTTCATAATGTACCTACCTCCATGAGTGAAATTTTAGCATATTTACATCAAAATCCATCAATTTACAGCAAATTACATCATGAGTTTGACTATGAGAGAGAGAAAATCAAACTGAGAAAAAACTAGGCAGAAAAAACAGAGTTTTTTGGGCAAAAAAGTCAATTTTCATCCTATGGTTCGCGCCTCTATCCCTGTATGTCATGCCTTTTTGCAGCTGATTTTGGAGGCCTTTCCATGCACCAAAGTTTCTATAAGTAGGCTTGTTGAAAAGATTTATCTGTCTACTTTCGAGAACAAGTGGAATTTCTGAATTTCGAGTCCAATTTCCCCTCCAAAAGTGAGTTCTCCCAACACTACTTCCTATGTGGCCAAAAAGGGGTAGAAAGGGCACTTTTGAGGTGTTTTTGACCCTTTTGGAAGCTCAAAACTTGACAAAATTTCTTGGCAATTTATGGGCATTCATATTTTTGCTTGATGCTAAGTTTTCCTCCAAAAGAGGTCCCTAGAAAAAGCGCACGCCAGGTGGCATGGCACACTAGGCAGGAAAACTTGTGTTTTGCCCCAAAAATTCAAAATTGACAAAAAGTATCCCAAATTTCTTGAAATTTGGGCTGAGTGTCCTGCATCAAGTCCTATGTTGGGCTAAGGAAGCCTCAGCCAAAATCTTGATCTTTTCTTGCTCTTTCCTCTTCCTCAAAGCTTTCCTCAACTTGGCCTTCAAAGTCCTAATTCTCACTTTGCAAACTTTGTTTCTTGCCAAATAGTGATAGGCCATGTGCCTCAACATCTTTTTCTCTTTGTTGGCCTTGTCTAGCAGCCTCTCCAAGTTCATGTTCATCTTCTCCAGCCAAGACTCCTTGTCATTCTCTATCTCTTGTTCAATGGAAGTCAAAATGACATGGTCCTTTTCATCATTTTTCTTCTTCAGTTTCATCATTACTAGCTTCATTAGGCTTTGCTTATCCTACAACTATTTGTTTTCTTTCTTGTTTGTCATATATATCATCCTCATGCATCCTCCTCGCCTTTTCCTTGCTACTTATCATAGTCATATTCACTGTCTCTTTCCATTGGTTTCCCTTGGTTTTGAAAAATGTGATTATATATGAATGGTTTGTGGATAATAGTATGGAATAGGATGGTGGAATGGAATGGGTAGAGTGTATGCGGAAGGGAGTGTGGAAATGTATGTATGAAAAGGGTTTAGGGATGTGAGTAGTGTTAGCACCTAAATCCGCCTTAGGCTCAAGGAAGGAAAAATTTAGGGTAACCAAAAACCATGCTCAGTCTGGTAGCTAGCCCTACCAGAACAGGAGAGGACACTTTACGAGTCACGCTCAGTGAATAAGTAAACGAAATGGTCTGAGATGACTTACAGTGAAATATTGCTCAGGATTGACATTCTTAAATTCACATGTATCCAAATTGAGTGTAGGATAGCGCATTGGAAAGGTATTTGATTCTACTTTCAAACCCAACTAGAAGTTTGCAATTTGGAGTACATTTTCCCTGTCAAAAATCAAATCTTCCAAGACTGGTCAAAATGTGCCAAATGAGGCTACCTGAAGGCAAAGTGTTGTTGCAGTCAACTTTTGAAGGTGTTCCTCAACTCCAAATTGAGCTCATGATAGCTAATTGGAAAGATATTTCTGTCTAGTTATCATTTTACTCATAACGCAGGTCATTTGGCTAACCAAGCTAGGCAAAAACTTGATTCTCCCAAGGTCACTTTAGAGGTGCGTCAATTCTCCTGAGGTGATTGTATTTTTGACATTTCTCTAAAACCATGACACTTGTGTAAAAAGTGAAGGAGGGTTTTCTTCCTTGGCCTATTCCAGACAAAACCCTCTCTCAGTTTTCCAAAATTCATCTTTTCTTGCTCAGAAACATCATTTGTGTGAATTATTGAACCTTCTTCTGGCCTGCAAGTATTATTGAAGCACTTTGAGAACAACAATTTGCAAACCCTAGACCTACTAACTCTTTGCTGACCAAGAGATTAGAAAAGAACTGTAAATGACCTTTAAAATGATTTGACAAATAGACCTAAACCGGCAGGATAAGGCCTGAGGGGAAATCACTGACAAGACCCTTCTGTTAGATTATGGCATGCCCCTAGCAGAATGTAGCTGAGTGAATGGAGAGAGACTCCTAAAAATGAAATGAAAAAAGAGTTTTGATCTCTGACAGAGGACTAACAAGACCGAATGTAACAAGTAGGGTTTAGGGAGTGATTAGGATAAGTGTGTACGGTTTTAGGGAGAGGGTGTAGGGTTTTAGGGAGAGTGTGTAGGGTTTGGTGATGTGAGTAGGGCTTGTAGGGTTTCAGGATTGTAGAAATTAGGTATTATGGTTTAGAGATGCCAATTAGGGTTTGGGAGTAATGAGATTAGGTATTAGGGTTTTTAGTTTTAGGGATAGGGGAATAGATGAATGTGAATGAAACACGGAAGGGGGAAATGAGATGAGTGAAATGTACTGAGGGGGGATGTAACTGATGCAAGGGGAGAAAACAACAACAATGAAAACTTTGAAACCCTAAACAGTTTTTTGAATGTGACTATGCAACAAACTAAGGTTTTCCTTTTCACCTATTTACACACCATGAATGATGATCAAATATTTTGCAATGGCACTATGGAATGCTTCACTTACTCGTTGAATGAAGATTGCACAAATTTGGATCTTGGGAAAATGATTTGAGTGAAATTTGGGCTAAGCAAGCAGGTGCACTAAACCACTACCCAGGTGCACCACACTCAACAGGTGTGCCGCACCCATGCAAATTACAGTGTAAAACCTGCACCAGGTGTGCCACACTCAACAGGTGCGCTGCACCAACTGACAGGTGCATAGTGCTTTTTTACAGGACACTTTTCGAGGCCTTCCCAGTGTAAAAATTTTGTGCAGGATAGCTTGATGGAAATATTATTGAGTCTAATTTCCAACACAACTTGAATTTCAATTTGGATTTCATTTTCCCTATTAAAAGTCAAGTCTTCCAAGACTGGTCAAAATGTGCAAAATGAGGCTGCCTAAAGGCAGAGTGTTGTAGTCAGCTTTTGAAGGTCTTTCTCAACCCCAAATTCAGCTCATGATAGCTCATTGGAAAGCTCTTTGTGTCTAGTTATCATTTGATTCATCAAGCAAGTCATTTGGCCAACTAAGCTAGGATAAATCTTGATGTTCCCAAGGTCCCTTTAGAGGTGCATCAATACTCCTGAGGCAACTGTATTTTTGACATTTCTCTAACACCATGACACCTATGTGAAAAGTGAAGGAGGTTTTTTTTCCTTGGCCTATTGTGGAAAAAAATGTCTCTCCATTTTCCTAAATTCATATTTTCTTGCTTAGTAACATCATTGGAGTAAAACCTATCCCGATGTGTGGACCAGGGGATTTGTCGAAATGAAGTGAAATGAAAAGGAAAAGGGGCTTGTAAATTCTTGAGAAAATTTTTGGAAGTAGGGAGGGATTTTTGGAAATAGGGGAAAGTTTAATTTCAAACATTGAGTGAGGGGAAGGGGTCCAAAGTATCTAAACACAGGCCCAGCCTAGAAAATTGTCAAATTGTAGCAAGAAATTAGGGTTTGTGGGAAAATGAGTAATTTGGGGGATCTCAGTGATGGGAAGTGTTTAATAAGGTACATTAAGGATAGGAGAAGGTGTATGAGAATCAAGATGCAAGCTCTGTTGATGATTTGGCCATACAAGAGAAATTACCTTCAAAACCCTAGGAGAGGGAAACGAGTATTACCCAAGCACAATTGAAACATGAACAAGATGTAAAATGACCCATTGGAACTTTACATGATGATGACAACCCTATGAATGATGGTACCCTTAGCTAAATGGTGACATGGATCGACATTTGGATAACTTTGAAAGGAGTGAAAACAAACCCTAGACCTAATACCTAGTGACCAAATTTTTCTTGAAGACTCATTGAAATGACAAAATTTGACCTTGACACCTTAAAATCACATTGTAAGAGCATGTTTGATCACTAGAGGAAGGTTTCAAAGATAGAAACTAACACCTACAAATCTACCTCTAGAATCTCTTCCCTATATATCTATCTATCTATATAATATAATATATATATAATATATATATATATATATATATATATATATATATATATATATATATAATATATATATATATAATGAAAAGAAAAGGAAAAAGACTCCTATATACACTTCCCTCGAAACGACACCAAAATGTTTGTTAATGTAATTGTTGTTAAATCACTTACATAAATTATCAACCAGGGCCAGTAAACGAATGAAATGTATGTGCACAATATGTGCTAGGAATCTTTGTAACTCACATAATTCCTAAGTTAATTTGAGATATTAAAATGCACATGTTTCTCTACAACTATGTAAATAAATCACTCTTAAAAATGGAATCAATTCTATTTCTCTTTCTTAAAAGAAATATCACACTGTTCTTGAAATAAAATCACACACAGACTTGCTTGAAAATGAAATCAATCTTTCTTATAAATAAAATAACACTTTCTTGAAAGGAAATCACACTTGCAATAAAATCACACTATAAATAAATATACTTTAATAGAAAGAAAGATTAACTCAGCAAATTAAAATCCTATTTATATCACTGCAATGTAAAACTATGATTTTAATCTATCTTAACTTATACTTTGTCCTTGTGCTTAAGATATATCACTTTACTTTAAAAATTAAATGGTTAGATAAACTTGCTGCAAAACAATCTTAAACTTATATTCAAAAATAAAAACTTAAGCGATGAAATGAATTAACAAAAACCCTACAGGAAACAAATAACGAAATACTAAACTACAAATAAAAGAAAACCTCAATGTCTCGAGGGGGATATCCTATGAGAATAAGGTATCATTATAATTCCTTCACCATATGATTAATCACGCATCGATATCACACAACAAAAGAAACAAAATGAAAACAAAGTTCGTATTTAAAACAGAGTGTATACAAAATAAAATCCAAGTTTGTGTTCACAATGCCAAAAGGCATATTGAGAAAACTCCTCGCATTAAATGTTTTAGCGTATTACGCATGATGCTTAATCGACGTTAGATATAATTAACTTTTAAAGATAAAATATCATGATTTTATATCAACATTGCAAATCATGAGGCTAAAAATTTGCATCTCGCTCGCTTGGCTCACCTTCTACGGTGGTTGACTTTTGCTTTGACTGGGTTGTTGTGGTGTCTTCTTTATCAATACAGGCTATGAAAGTAAGAACAAATCATTGTACCAGCTAATCTCCATCTACCCGTATGGCCTGTTCTTCGACTAAAGATTTGTAACCGTCAAAGCTTGGATTTAGGTGTTGAAACATACATTAGTTGTAGACTCATTTTAATTTAGTAGATCAAGCAAATATTGAGTTAAATAATAAATAAAATTTATATTTATGAAATAGAATATGATTATGTACCTCCTATGTTATCAACCTTGTAAACTTATGCCCAAATTGGACTTATGAAGGTCATAAAGGGAGGAATAGAGTGAAAAAGAGTTGTTAAAAAGAAGTAATTTTGGAGTTCAACAGGTGGTAACCCTTTGGGCTCTCAGAAGATGTCCCTATATGCCTGTCACAACTCCCCCAATTGTTGTTTATGTTTATTAGTACACCCCTCTAGGGATTCCTTGCCTCACACCCCTTCAAACTGAATTTCTCTTAAAAGCAATAAAAATACTTCTTGCTGGAGATGATCAATTTCTTGGCTTGGTTCGCACTTACCAGTGAATTTTTTGACTTGCATCTATATGTGTTGATGATGAATGATTTCCCATCCTTGATGAGCTGGTATTTATTGGCTCTTCTCATGAATATTGCATCGTGCATGTACATGTATGGACTCCCAAACACAACTCCACATACATCAAGGGGAACCACATCTATATCTACTTCATCAATAAAAGAAGCACTGATAGCAATATAATTTTACATTGTTTTGTTACCTTCATCTATACATTCTTATTTACCCATCCCAGTGGATATAGTTTTGGATGGTCACGAAATTCCAACCCCAATGTCTTGACCATATAAACTACAATAATATTCACCCACAATCTTGAGTCAAATAGAGCATCAATCTTCACCGTCTTGACCTATATCTTTATATGGAAGACTTTGGTCATTTATTTGTCTTCCTATTATTGAAGGCTAATCATATCAACCTCCTTCTACACTGATGTATAGACAATATTCTCATCAACATACAAGATTCCTTCAATTTGCTCGTATATGTTGCCATGAGATTCTTATTCTTATATTTCTTCTTGTTCTTCGGGTTTTAGCTGTATATGCAACTTCTAAGACTTATCCTCTATATGGCCATCGATGTTGTAGATGTTGTATTGGTTTCTAGGATATTTTCACTCATGTACTGTAGCTGCCATCTTTTTATATTTCCCCCTTTTCTGTTCTTCTTCCTCATGTTAAAATCTTCATGGTGCTCCTTCTATTCAATCCACTTGATTGTGCTCTTTTCAAGCCTATGTTCTCTAGGTATTGTGTCTATATACAAGCCTCATCTACCAATTTAGGATTAAACAACATCACTTGCTCACGCAGATGGTAGTCTAGACCCCCAAAATACTTAAGGAGTACATCTAGGTGCTGGAAATAATACCAAGGGGTGGTGGCGGTTGAATAAGTATTAGTAAAATCAATAACTTTTTCTTTCCATACTTTGGTTAATATACGCTACTTCAATGAAGGTAACTCCCATGTACACGCAACTTTATTTAAGGCAACCAACGTATATCCAACAAACTTATGATTCAGTCAATTCAACATATGTTGATATTTAATTAGTGCATTAGTACTTCATTAACCATATAAACAGTAACCATGTGCAATAATAACAGAACAAAACATCACACATAATAAACATACATGAACACCATGATTTAAGGTGGAAACCTAATGCACGATAAAAACCACCTATGTTGTCTTCTTCTAATATAATAAAAACATGTTTACAATCTTGTACTAGTGTAGATTCATACCAGTACACAGACACCCACCTATAGAAGGCTACAACCTTCTCTTGTTCTCTAGCTTCTATTGGAAGGGAGCTACAACCCCATAACTCTTGTACTAGCCAATCTGTTTACTAGTATGTATGCGCCGACTTATAGAAGGCTCCAACCTCGACTCATTTTCCAACTGCTACTGGAAGGGAGCTCCAACCCCCTGGCTCTTGTATTGGCCAATATGTTTACCAGTATGTAGGCACTGGCCTACAGAAGGCTATGACCTTCTTTCTTCCTCCAGGGAACACGTTTCATAAATTTTTAGACTGTATATTTATGGAACACAACACCACAATTTGAAGGCCTCGTTTCATCAAATTTTCATATTAGGCCCATCAAAAACGTTGAAGCTTAAAATCAATCACAACTGCAATACAACCATCAAATACATCTGTATCAACCAATCACTGAAACTGAATCGTTAATCTCTGAATCAACCAAAACTGAATCAATCATTGAAAACCCATCATCACTGAAGAAAATAACAATCAACCAATATGAACATTCAAACCACTGTCACTAGAACACAGTCACTAAAACACAAAGAAGAACCCAGAAGCCTCCAACAACAACCAGGTCCAACTACAACTTCAAATATCATACTTCATAATGTATACACTGTTAGAGTCCTATAGTGATAGGATTCATAATTTTGAATTGGCTGAGGTTAAGTCTTGTAATATTGTACCTACCTTTGCTTTCTGCAAATGTTTTCCATATTAAAATTAAAAAATTTAAAGAGGGTATGTCTTAAAATAAATATCAAAGGACAAGAAAAATAAGAAAAGATAAAAAAATGAAAAAATATGAACCCCAAACAAACAGAAAAACAGATCATGAAAGTGTGCAAGTCCAAGTGCTAGTACTCTTTAGTTTACTATCTTAAATAATGGTTGTGTGTAGCCTGTCATATATGCCACAAACCATGATAGTCAAACTATTTAATCTTAACTACTTCATGCTTTGAATTTCAAGTTTATAGTTAGAGAATAAAAATCTAACAAAACAGTTTAAACTTGCGAGATTAGTAGATAGGTAGAGAAATAAAAGGAGCTCATAAGTTTAATCTAACCCCTTGGAAGATATAAGGTTAGAAGTAGATATTTTGTTTCATAAAAGAATGAAGAAAAGAAAATGGGTTTGCTCGCTTAAGTGCACCCACCAAAGTGAAGAAAAAATGTTAAGGTAGGAAAACGGGTAGGTAGAAGAAAGGTTGCAGAAATACAACTCATTTGAAGCATAAGCACTACTATCATGCTTAATTATGTGTTTTAGTGTGCAGGAGCATTTATCAAAGTGAAAATCATGTTCATAAGTTGATTGTCCTAACTTCCCCTTCATTGCATTTCACCCCACACTATATACTTACTAACTTCCCTTTTTCCCCTTCATGGCTTATCAAAATGACTTTTGCCTTCATTTTCACTCTTACCCCTTGGTTTCACACATTCCCTAGTCACTTAATTTCAAAATTCATTCCCCTAAGTGTGAAACCCTTTGACCCCCTTTGAAAAATCATTTTCCCCCTTGATAAATTACCCAAAAAAACCCAAAAAACCCCTCTATCCTAGCTTTAAAACCCTCCTGCCTCACTAAGTCTATTTCCTTTTCATAAACCAGTAGTTAATCATGGGTTAATTATGCTTAATCATAATTAATCCCATGGATCCCACTGATCTCCCCCCATCACTCAACTGTGCAACGTTACCACGTGATGGCCATTGGATTATCCACCCCTAGATCTAACAGCCCTCACCCATATTGTGCCCATTCAATGCCCGACCTTTACTGGTCCGAGAGCATGCAATATGGGTGGTTTTGCTTGAGCCCATTTTCCTACATTTCAATGTCTGACATAGATCGCGTTCTCTCAGTAAAATACCACCCATCCCTCATAAGCGGCGCGATACCCTCTAATACCACCTCCCTGCCATAAAACAAAATTGCCACTGTTCATTTAATTTCATTGCCAATTCTAACCACTCTCGATTAAAAGCCCTCAAACCCCATTTTTGACCTGTTTCTCCCATTTGCAATGCTAAAGCCTTCGAAGCACACAAACAACCTCAGAGCTACTGCAACCAACTACCAACTGCCAAGACCTTCCAAAACGCCATCACTGCACACCTCAAAGTTGCACAAGCCTTTGCAGACCTCAATATTAAAATAGTTTGCAACCTCGACCATAAAATTCCAGGTATTTAAGAAGAAAACCAAGAATTTCCCTCTCATTTAAAAATTACACTATAATTCATGAAATAATTGAATGAATTACTTAATTTCCCTCTAAATTGAGATTTTTCCATTCCTAAAATACCAAAACCCCTAGATGCAAACTATTGATACCCTACCCTAGTTACTAAATTGTTAAAACCTCACTCCCATAGCCATATAACCCAAATTTCCATAGTTTATTACAGAAATGGTTGCCGAGACCTCTCTAGATGCCAGACTAGTGACAACCCCTCATCTAAACATTGACCTCCTAGCCCTAGCAAATAGAGATTTCCAAATCAAAGATACAGCCACCCCACGCTAGCTTCTGAGAATCCATTGTTGGGCCACGGATAGGTTCCTTAACCATGCTAATGATATAAACCTTTGGGAATCCAATCTGCCCAAGTATACATTCCCAGAAGTCCATCTATTCCTAGACAGTACATTTTTATCATGCCTATTACATTCTAAGCCATAGGGATATTGAGGCACCAAACCATGAGATATTATTCACCATTATTGGTGAATCCATCAACTAGATGTTGCAAATCTAGCCTTGTCATAATCTGAATCCTTTTTCCATTAGACACCTCTTTGAGCTATACATCACACTGGGCCCAGACAAGATCAAAAAAATATTTCAGAATTTCATCATTGAGGAGTGCCATACTCCTAAACACATTCAACCCTATGTTGCCACTATTTTTTCAAAGACTAGCAGGAGAATAATCACCATGATTTCATGCATCCTAGGATGCACATTAGACCAGTTTGTGGATGGGGTCAAAATGGCCTTCTTGTCCATTTTCACTCTAGGCAAGCTTCCTACCATTTTCTATGATTTTTCCTAGTTCATTGCAGACAGAATCCATGAACAACTCACTAGACTACCCATTGAAAGAGTTTTCAAATACTCTTTACTGTTCTTTCATATGTTCCTCTATTACCAAACACGTAAATTCCCTTTGAAGATCCAAAAATTGGACACCAAGGGAAAGGAAAGACCATTCATATTTTGGACACCCTTGGTCCACAAGTTTCCCACCTCATACAAAGAATTCATAGACTCTTTTGTATACCTAGTCATGAACATGTTGACTTCTAAAGTTCAGCCTAGTATCAACCCATAAATTAAAAGAGTACTACAACTAGACAAGAATACTAAGGTGGGAGATTGGTACCTCTACCAGAATCACACTGAAATCAGGATCTATGGTTGTGAGCTAGCCCCTACAAATGACCTAAATACCTCCCCATGAGGATATTTTTCCTTGAATAGTTTAGGTAAATCATAAGTGTAGATGAGGTGAAATTCCTAGCTCCTAGGAATAAGACACAGTTTAAGATGAAAAAACAAATGGGCCTATTCATCTGCAACCCCGGAGAGGTTAGCCCTGAGGCTGATAAGATGGTCCAGGAAATGAATTTAGGAATAGTTTCATATGGCATTATGACCCTCATGGGGTTATAAACAAGATCAGACAAAAGGTCAAGCTGGGACCTTACATCCACTACCCAAGACTTGACATTGAAAAGTATGCGAATCCGTCAGAATGGGTAGATACTACATTGATTAACATGGACATCACAGTTGTGGATGTGGAGAACACCATGATTGATTTAGAGAAAAAATTTGACCAGAAGGCTTTCCTGTAGATTCCAGAGTTTGGAGATCCAATGAACATCCCTCCTATCATTTAGACCCCTGTAAATGATGAGAAGAATCCTAAAAGAAATAGGGAAGAAGCACCAAGTTCTTCCATGGAGACCACTGATGAGTAGCTCAAGCTAAAAAAAAGGACTAAATTAAATCCTATGTCTAAACAGGAGGAAAGCATTGCATTAGTAGAAATGATTGACACTGAGGCAATGGGGCAGGGAAGTAAACATACAATAGAGATAGCTACATCAGCATAAACACAACGACCATCTACTTCCAACACACATATCATACAGAGATGGAAGAGTGTTGAGGTGTCTTCCTTTGTTAGGCTAGATGACAAGGAAAAAAAAATCAAAGAAAGATCTAAGGAAATAAAAATGAGGAATGAAAAGCTAAAGGCAGAAACATATGCCAAGTACTTGAAGATGACACCACCAAACCAGAATAGATTGATGTAAGCCTTTGAAATCAAAGAAGGAAAAATGCAGGTGTCATTCCTACACCCCACTGTACAACAGCTCAAAACCTCAACAAACTACAAGAAGATGAATTTTGAGGTCTTGGCCAGGGATGTTCACCCCATTGATCAGATCAAATTTCACAAGCAGGCTGGAGAAATGATCTACTCTAGCCTCACAACAAAGGCCATGGAAGAATTCAAACTGAAGATTCATTGGACAATGTGACAACCCAATAAAAACTAGAAAAGGCCTCCTCCAGCACCAAAGACACTACGATAGAGTTCTTGGAGGACCTAGTTATTGAACTAGGCCATGACCGGAAGGACATCAAGACTGTTGAACAATTAATCAATAACATGAATGAGGATATTGCAGCCCTCAAGAAACAACTCAAGCTGCATCAGTTACAGCACCCACAAACAAAGGAAGTCATGGAAAGCTAGACAAATCGTGAAGAGATGATGGACTTGGTGCTGCAACTCAATGATCAATTGAAGGAGATGGAAAAGGAACTAGATAACTTGATTTAGCTCAAACAGGCTAGTATTGATAGTGCTCCTCCAACTATAATTCCAACAGTGACCACAATTGTACCTTCCACTCTGGAAATATCATTAGCTCCCACTGGTCCAATGGCCACTACATTGCCAACATCAACTTTGACTACATCAGCAACATGATCAATGCCAATGGCTTCCACAAGTGAAGAAGTGAATAGGTTGGTCAAAGCAATGGAAGAAATGTCCATTCAGACCAATGAGATGAACAAATTGAAGGAGAAAGTCAGTAGTCTTGAGACATTTTACAAACTTGCCTAGATTATGCATAAAGAAGAGTAGCAAAAGGCTGCAAGGATGAATGAAAGGATAAAAAGCCTAGAGAAAGAACTAACCTTGAATGAACCAATAGGAAAGGATAAGGAGCAACTGTGGGTGAATATCATTGAATCAGTCAATGATATTTGGCCATCTATCTAGGCCATTTTTTAGTAGATTTGTTTGATTAAGGAGGCAACAGAAGCCATTGAAAGGTTCAAAACAGAACTCAAATATATACCAAATGAGGCAACAAGAATCATCCACTTCCTCAACTCCAATAATCAATATCAACTGTTAGAGCTTCAGATACTTGATAGGATAGGTACAATTTTGGAAGTTAGGAGGGTCCTCACCAAGAGGAATTTGATGTTGAATCTAGAAGATAAGTGTCAGAACATGCAACTAGCCGTTCACAGGTTCATGGCTAAGTTTGAGTTATTGAATGAAAAGGGATTACCTAATCCCTTAGTTATAAATGAAAAGTTAATGGAACATGTAGATTACAACAAATAGATCAGGTATGTGGCCAAAGAATAGATGATCACTTCATCTATGAAGGGCATGCCAATAGGCAAAGTCTTGTAACAAACATTTGAAAACTTGTTTTACCTCCAACATGTTTATTAATAAGCCCAACTTTGCCAAATATACAGAGGTAGATGAGATATAAAAAAAAATTATCAATATCGAATTACCAGATGAAGAAAGATGAGAAAAACTAAATGATTTACTGTAGTAAAAGGACAGTAAAATATAAATCTCTGGTAAAAAGTGAAACAACAGGATAAAAGGATATTGACAAGTCTACAAAGTTATAGTGTATCAAATAAAAGAGTATCAGGTGAAAGGTTAAAGTAAAATAGAGCATCCAATGTGAAAGCCAAATACCCTAGCAACATAAAGGGCTAAAAATCAAAGTCTACAGCCAACAGAACCAAAATAAAAGGGACAACGTGAAATAGTTTAATAGCTGTCTCTATATTCTTACAAGAAGATATTTCTTTTTTCCTAGATTAGTTCTGAAAGCAGTTTTAGATATTTTGTAATTCCTTTTGTATAAATACTTTAAAATTCGAAGTATTATGGTGGATTATTTTACATTTGTAGAGTTATTTTTGATCTCTAACCTAAGGGTGATTGTACCATTTTCAAGTCAACAGACTGGAGCAAGTAATAAAAGAATTTCGATACAATATTCATGAGATGAGCCATTTGCAATGAAGTACTTTCTTTGTGTAATTTTGTTACCTTTATTATGTGTTTCATATTCTTAAATGTGTTCAAAATCTAAATGAATTAACTGGAAATATCACTTAGAATTTGTTTAACTACACTCTCTTTTGCACAGTTAGTCATTTACATGTTTTCTTCTGATACCTGAATTTGAGAACCCTTAATTTCTCTCCCATCCTAGTTGAATTATTTCATTTCTTCCAAAGTCTGGCCTAGGGAACCCTTAATTGCTTCCTGGATCTGATTTGAATCCATTTAACATTTAGCTACTGAAATCTGCAGTAACTCATTTATCTTTCCTTGTAGACACTTTTTTTAGAACTGAATCAAGTCATGTTTGTATGATATCTGACTCCATAGCCCAATGGTAGAAGCCAAACCTCTTTCCATCTAAGTAAAGTGATCCCACCACCAATTTTCAAAACAAAACCCCAAGTGCAAGCAATATTTAGCCTAAAATCTTCTTAAGTAAAACAAAGTTAAATTATAAAGAGAGATCCCTCTCTGAACATCAGGAAGGCTAGGTCCTGATCTCCAAAAGTGGTTTGTGGTTACCTTTGGTTTTTATTTCTTCATAATTCAAAAGAAATATCAAAGTGATAACATTTTTGGTGACCATACTAGGGACTTCGATTGTCAGTCTCATAAAATTTTAAGGAACACTTAAATTTACTCTTAATCCCCTTAAGGTCATTTTCTGAAGTAAATTTTAAAATTTTCAAAAATTTCATAAAAACAGTTTAAAGGGTTAAAATTCTGTTTCCCAAAAAGATTCACTATATCGGGGCAAACCCAAATCCAAACCCCGCAACTATAGTTGATGACCCATAGAGAATTTTAAGACAACCCAAAACAATAGAAACTCAAGCCAGTAGTAGCAGGTTAGTTAGATCCAATTCAGTCCATGAGGAATTGTCAACTTTACGGGACATCCCTTTGATTTTTCGTTTGACCTCTCATTATTTAGAAGTAAACCTAAGAATGCAATCCATGAAACAGTCTTAGACTCTGATTCTGCTCAACTCATTGAATGAAAAATGATTATTCATTCAGATTTAGATAAATTTGTCATTGAGACGTTTGACAAGATAGAAGCTTGGGCCTCTAAATTGATCAGTAATATAGGTGATTCATTAATTTCCCTTACTATTGCTACCCTGAAGTTTCTGTACAAACTTCATTTATTGTAAATATCCCTTCTTTTACCACAACTTCACTAGTTGTATCTACAATAGTCCAATCACCTAAACCAATTAAGAATCAACCATCTTCATCATCATCTAGTTCACCTCCATCAGTTTCAAGTCCCTCATCAAGTACTAGAACTCTACCCCATAGTCGAGCCAGAATCACAACAATGGTAAACTGATATGCACTTCTTATTTTACTTGCACAACTCCATGCCACGCCTACAAATTATCATAGTAAGATCTTCCTGTTTGATGTGACTGGTCATTACACTGCCCAACAACATGTAAACAATATGTCTGACTTTTTTGAATTGCATGAGATAGATGAAGTAGGTGTCCAAATGATATTGTTTTCCCCAACTTTAACTAGGGATGTCAAGAAATGGTTCAAAGCCTTACTTGCCAACCATATTGTAGACGTAGCCAATTTTCATAGGTTATGCATTGATAGATGGGAGAGAAAGAAAAACCCATTGAAAATACTTTCTGAATATGAAAACATTAGAAAATCTCCTAATGAGTCAGTTTAGGACTATTGCACTAGGTCTAATAGTATCTACAATGCAATTCCAGCCAATATTAAGCCTCCACCTGACCTAGCATTAATTAATTTCCCTAATGGTTTTGACGCTAACATGTCATACCAGCTATGGGAAAGAAACCCTGAAACACTCGAACAAATGCCGAGAAGTACTATTAGTGTTGAGGCCAACTTATTAGCTAAGAAAGCACGAATGAGGAATGAAAAGAAAGTTGTATTTAAAGAGGAAACTTCCACTTCAGATGGAAAAGTAGATATTTTAGCTAAGAGTTTAGAAATAATCATGGATAGGTTAGAAAACATGGAGAGGAAAAATCAATGGGAGAATCAACAACAACAACCCCCAATAAGAAACTCCAATTTCAGGAAGAACCCTAATGCTGGAAAGAATGCTACACTAGATCAACATATTAGGCCCCCTTTCCAAGAGAATTGTGTTGATGATTCACAAGACCAAGAAGGATAGGATGATACCCAGGTTAACTTACTAGAAACCAAAGAGGAAGACACTGTTTTTCTTACTCAAGAAGAACAAGAGTTATATATGTTGTGGCAGTTGCAGTTAGAATCTCATGAATCCTTTGATTTTAAACAAGGATATGAGTCAGCTATATATGAGGTACACAAACAATATAGCTTTAGAAGTAAAAATAATAGCAAGACTCCCATTGAAATATCCATCCAAACCTAGACTAAGATAATAAAAGAAGCTCCAGTTAACAAATTGTTATAAATCCTCCCTAGGGGAACACCAGAGACTTCAACCCTTAAGATTGTAGATATAACCTCCATTGGAACCCAAATAGAGACAATTACTGAAAACAATCAAAATAAGAGAAATCAAGGAAAAACAGTAGAAACATAGACTGAAATGCTTAGTACTGAGAAACATAATAAGGACACACAAACTGCACATATTAAGGAAGACCTAAACTAGACAAAGAAACCTCAGCTCCCTTTCAACATCAAAAATAAATAGCAACATTAAAGATATTAGTTCCTTTGACCGAACTAGTAAAGAATGAATATTATAGGCCACAGATAATTGAGACTTTGAACATATGAGAGGGAGAGGATTCTGTTAATTTGAATGCTGACAAGCCTAAATTATTGTTTGGCCCTGAGGCCAATTGTATTCATTAGCAAGGGGGAGTTCTTCCTTTTTACATCAACTTAAACATTCATGATAAAATATTGCATAACACTATGTTGGACTTAGGGGCATCCCATAATTTGATGCCAAAGGCAATAATGGAAAGACTGAACCTAGACATTACCATGCCTTATGAGGATTTGTTTTCTTTTGACTCCAGCTAGGTTAAATGCCTTGGTCTGATCAAGGAATTATGTGTGACTCTTCTCTAGTGCCCTGCAAAGAGAATTTTAATGGACATGGTAGTTGCAGACATCCCACTGAAATATGGAATGTTGCTATCTCGCTCATGGGGAGCAAAACTACAAAGAACCTTGGAGTTGGATATGCCTTATGCCACCATATTTGTTTTTGGCCAACCGAGAAAATTATATAGGGGGACCTTGAGGACATACATTGTCAATAGTGAGGAAAAACCACACAACCTTCCCATATACTCCACGCATTTAGATATGGACTCCTTCATCTTATACAATGCATAAAATGATAAAAAGGAAATCACAGCAAAAGACCTAAAATACAGAATAGCTGATAGTGAGAACATATTCCATGAATCACCATGGCATCTAGACGTTGATGGTTTTGTCAATAGGTTACGGGCTGGTGCAAGAATGTGGATCCATAATATGGAGAATAATCATGTTGAAGGACATGATTTTATATTGAACTTCAAGTGTACCAATATCATGCCCGAATATGAAGCCCTAATTCTACAGTTATAATTGGTTAGGAAACTGGGAGCCAAAAGAGTTTCCATCATGGGAGACCCAGAGCTGATTATTAAACAGATTAGTGGTGAATACTCTATCAACAATCCTAGACTTGGTTGATATAGGGATACTATTTTAGACATGATCAAAGACCTCTTGGAATCAAACTTTGTTGTCATTCCTAGAAATAAAAACATGTAGGCTCATAGTCTGGCCACCTTTGCTAGTACTTGTAAATTACCATTTCAACCTAAACATCAATACACTATAGAAGTCAGACATAGGCCTATTATACCAGACACCTTGAAGTATTGTTAGATTTTATCCCAGGATTCTCAGATCTATGATTTCATGAACAATGAAGGTGAGTTTCAAAATTCCAAGATAGATACTGACTGTAAAATAGACAATAATGTAGAAAGTAACCTAGATGTAAATATTTTAGATGTAGCTAGGATACCCAAAATGGAACCTTTGAGAGCTGACATAGAAGAGGTTAACATAGGAACTGAGGATAAACCAAAACTCATCAAAATATCAAAAGCCTTACCTCTAGAGGAAAATGTTAAATACATCAATCTATTTAAAGAGTTCTAGGATGTATTTGCATGGAGTTATGAAGACTTAAAATATTATGACACCAGCATAATCCAACACAAAATACCTCTAAAAGAAGATCATGAACCTTTCAAACATAAAATTATGAGAATAAACCCAATTCTTATGTCCTCGATTGAGAAGGAAGTCAAAAGAATGTTTGATTCACAAATAATAGCCCCCATTAGATACTCAGACTGGCTTTCAAACTTACTCACAACTAGGAAAAATACAGTTGAAATTAGACTTTGTGTAGATTTTAGAAATTTAAATAAGGTCTCACTAAAAGATAACTATCCCCTACCAAAAGTGGACCATACACTGCAGAGGGTAGTAGGCTCATCTAGGATTTCACTGTTAGATGGATTCTTTGGGTATAACCAAATCTTAGTTCAGCTTGAGGACCAAGCCAAAACTGCATTTACTACTCCATGGGGTACCTTCATGTATTTGAAGATGCCTTATGGATTAATGAATGCAAGTGCCACATTTCAAAGAGCTATGGATATAGCTTTTGCCAAGGAAATCCATTACTTCCTAGTAGTATACCAGGATGACATCATAGTCTTCTCTAAATCTGACAATGAACACCTAGACCACCCGAGAAGAGTATTTATCAAATGTACTAAATTCAGGATTTATTTAAATCCCAAGAAAACACTCTTTGGTTTGGAAGAGGGAAAAATGTTGGGAAATATCATATCTAAAGATGGCATTAGAATAGATCCTGCTAGAATAGAGGCCGTTTTGAACATTACCCATCCTAGAAACATTAGAGAGTTATAGCCATTTCTAGGCTAAGATAAACTTCCTTAGGAGACGCATTTCAAATCTAGCAGAAATGATTAGAGAGTTAAATAACATGCTAAGAAAGGACTCAACACTTAAATGGATAGTCGAGGCCAAGCAATCCTTTGAAGCCATCAAGGAAGCCTTAACCAAAACTCTAGTCCTAATAATTCCAGACTTTAACAAGGATTTATAATGTTTTCTTTTGCTTTAGAACACACCATTGCAACAGTCTTGTTGCAAAAGAACAACCAAGGATATGAACAACCAATTGCATTTTTTAGTAAATCCTTAAGAGATGCCACACTCAAATACAATATCATGGAAAGACAAGAATTAGCTTTAGTAAAGGCTATCAAAGATTTTAGAGTATACATACTATATTCTCACATTATTTCTTATGTTCCAAATTCTTTAGTTAAGGACATTTTGACACAAAATGGGCTTGAAGGGAAAATAGGCAAATGGATTGCCGCAATATTGGAATATGTCATATAGATAAATCCAACTAAGCTTATCAAAGGCCAAGGTTTAGCCAAAATCATGGTTGAATCAAATGGTCAGGCCCTTGATATAAAATTCATTAGTACCCTTGATGATTAGGGAGAGATGGCGACTCCACCGATCAATGAACCTTTTACTAATTCACCCTGGTATGTAGATATTATATTTGTATTACAAAATTTACAAGATCCTCCTTGTTTGACAAGAACTAAAGCTAGATTTTTAAATATTAAGTCATTAAAGTATTGTATTATAGATAATGCATTGTTTTGGAAAGACAACAATGGTATTCTTTTGAATTGTTTATTGGAAAATGATGTTGATAAAATCATGCAAGAGTTTCATGCAGGGGATTGTGGAGGACACTTGTATTGGAAGACTACTACTAAAAAAATCCTAAGGGATAGTTTTTATGGGCCCACTTTGTTTGCAAATGTTATGAAACATGTGACCTCCTACCAAAAATGTCATATATTGGAGGGATAGAGAAAACTTTTACCCTTTCCTCTTAAACTAGTTTCCACTGAAATTCCATTTCAACAATCAGGGTTATACATCGTTAGGGAAATACACCCAGCCTCCTCAGCTTAGCACAAGTGGATTCTGATACTCACAAACTATTTTACCAAATGGATAGAGGCCATACCTTCTAGGCAAGCCACAGACACTATCATAATCTCCTTCCTAGAGAGTAATATCTTGTTAATATTTGGATGTCTTGAGAAGCTCATTATTGATAATGTAGCTACCTTTAAATCCAAGAGAATGATAGATTTCTGTAACAAGTACCATGTCACCCCTGTCCATTCAACAACTGTTATGAAACCAGCTCAAGAAAAGAAAGAAAAGATAGATCAACGACTTAGAATTCAGCCTCTTCGAGGGGGCAACCT
>APFE030754883.1:0-11993 GCA_000404065.3 Pinus taeda
ACCACACCTATCACTAAACCTACTCCCCATGGATTATTAATCACATTTTTAAATTGTGACGACTTGTCACTCGATCCTTCCATCACGTAAATCAATAAAGTCAATGATTGTATAAAGAATTGTCACTACATCCACCAATCAGGTCAAATATCGTCCATTAGAGTAGGTGACCGATTGATATACCTACTCCCATGGATGATTAATAACATTTTCTCCCGACTAAATTGTGAAAATCCTCCCTCCTAAAAATGGAATATTTAGCGTTGTGTGTAGATTCAGTGTTTTGGCCACGAATGCAACTACGTGTTATAATATAACTCATGCAACCATATAAAATAAAAATAGGTTTTATAAATAAAATCATATAAAATAAAAATAGGTTTTATAAGTAAAATAAAATAAAAATAGGTTCTATAAATAATTAAAAGAACGGGAAGCAAACAGGCGGCCTTCATGGGGACCAACGTATGCCAACCCGTGGTATGCCTTTCAGTGTCTTTACAAATTCGGTGATCTTTTGTTGTTGTTCTTATGGTGGAAATATACTTTATACCCCGTTGTGCTCAGTTGAAAATTTCAGAAAATTGTAAGTTTATTTCTAATTACGGGGCGGGGCAGTCATGGCAGACGCAGAGAGCAGCAGGTGCGAGATGCTATTGCATTCAAACAGGGTGGCAGCGGTCCAATTTGGGTCGATACACTTTCAAAACCTGTTGGTGTCTAATGACCGTGACCGCTGAAATTTTATTAGAGTAATTCGTACTTTTTTCGTTTGTTTCCCGAAGACCACGCAAATTCTCACAATTATGGCTTTTTGCTAATTTTTTTGCCGCACTGTCTTTCGGTAATATCCTCCTGTGTTTTTACCGATAACGCATATGCAAATTACCGTTTAGATAATCCATATCTTATCGAGTTTGGTAATTTCCGTACGGAGCTATACTGGTGTTAGGTGAGATGGATATTCGTTGTGGAAATATTGATAAGTGCCCATTCATTATCAACGCGGTATTCATAGGTTACGTATTCATTTTCAACGTCGTATGCATGGTGGGTTATTCATTATCAACGCGATACTGATAAGTAAGGCAATCGCACGATACGCGGCCAGATACGCTATAGCTGTCGGTCAATGTATTATCTTAGGCTCACGCGATAACTATCTCCTCGAATACGCGCCCAAATTTCTCGGCATCCGCCCAATCTTTGCCGGATACGCTGGTTATTTTTGGGCAATGACGGTTAGTTATGGCTAATACGCCGCTAATATATGGGAAACTCGGCTTATCTCCGCAGGAAACTCGACCTATCATCCGCGTTATAAGTGCAGGGGAGAACTCGCGTATCCGGCATGATAACTCGCATATCAGGCAGATATAAGTCGCATATCCGGCATTTCTCACCTGCTCGCCCAGAAATGCCTCGCATAACCGCCTCGGATAACCCGGAGTTCAGCATCGGGTAGACGGAATGAAGTCGCGTATAGATGCTGTGTCTCCAGACTATACTTTGCAAACAGTAATTCCAGGGCAGCCGGCAAAGGCGGTCTCGTAAAATCTCTGGTGTGAACAAAGAACAGTGAAATTGCACTCATTGCTTCTTTCACTGCCTTAAGGTCCGCACCCATTTCAGAATTGATCGAGGCTTTTGAATGGAAAACTCGCATAAGAACAGGCAAAGCTCGCAGACCCTTGCTAGACGTCTTGGGTTCTTCAAAGCTGAGAGTTTATCTGCACTCACTTCTTGAATAACCTCAATTATCTGGCGCACTTTTCTCGGCTCTTCAACGGGTTCAGGTGTCGGGTTTCCTGAAAGGTGCTGTGAAGAACATCCAGAGTTTCAGGTGTCGGATTTCCTGCAAAGTGCTGTGAAGGACCTCGATCGAGAGTCGCTGGACATACATTGTTTCCATCGTCATACCATTTTTGAATGGAAGCTTATTGCTGTGAGATCACTGGATCCAAAGATATTAATAAAATAGGTACTATAAAATCATGGTTAATAGAATATATATGCTTTTTTTCGGAGGAGCCCGTTCATTGACATTTAAACAAAGAATTCCATATCGAGTTGTGAATACGATTATTATATGTTACGTTGGAGATGGCTGGATTAGGACGACTTGCGCCTTCTAATCAATGTCCTCGGTTGCACATTATTACACATATTGCCCTCTTTGCTAGAGGCATGGGGTTCGATTCCCTGCATCTCATCTCCAAATTCTCTGGATATCTAGGGATTTGATCTCTCTGTTTTATGTGCGCTGTTTGGTTGGTTTTGAATGCAAGCAGTTTTGTGACCCGTTTCAAATCTCGGTTTTGGTTTTCGTAAGTGTAATCTAGCTTTATAATCATTATATATATACTATATATATTACATAAAATTAATTAAATAATACCATTGTTAGTTAACTAACCTTTTAAATTTAATAATAAAATAAATAAAATAATAATTTTTTAAATTTTTATGATAATAATAAATTAGTTAATAATAATTAAAAACAAATTAGTTTATACTTTTATATAATAATAAATTAGCTATTGTACTAGATGTTGCAATAGAAATGCCTTAAGGTAGTAACATATAACACTAATTAATGTTTCTTTGAGAATTGTTGAAACAAAAAAATATCAAGAAAAGGCAATGACCGCGCTACAATGAAATCTTACTCCAACATGGCTATGATTATGCCAGCATGAATGTCTTATAAACAAAGAAATAGCTCGTGATTTGTTACCTTCAATATTAGAGGTTGTTTTGGTACAATTCCTCCATATTTCTTCTCGATCACTTCTTATTGAGCCACATTTGTATTATTTCTTTCATGATCCTTAATACTATTCAAAAGATCACATTCTTCTTTACCATTGATCATTTCCTTCATGATCCTTGAAACTATTCAAAAGATCTCGTTGTTCTTTACCACTAATCTCGTTTGTGTCTGCCATGTTCTTCTTTTTATAAAGCCGATTTTTTGAAAGAATGTTCAAATTATCAATTTCAATTTAATATGCTTGTCATTTTAAGACCTTGAAAAATCATTGTAATAAGATTATCATGATTTTTGTTTTAGCTTTAAATTTGCAAATGCAATGCATGCATGAAAATAGTTACATATTATCGTCATATATGGAATTAGATTGAGTCATCGAGGCACTACAATTCCATTGAAGTTTTTAGCGTGAGGATAGGTAGAGACAAGAGAGTAATAGGACTCACAATACTCTGTCAGTAGGTAGTAGTTGCAGATAGCAGGAAGCTAACGTAGAGTTAATTGGCGTGCAAAAAAATTAACTCAAAGTACCACTGAGAATAACCTTTTGTTGTAACATTTTCCAATAGCTTCATCATCCTTTTAAGAGTTGGATCCTTTGTTGGCCCAAGGCTTCGAGGCTCGCAAGGTGTTGAGCAAGCCTAAAGAGACATGCTCGTAAGTAATGCACGCCACATATTTGTATTTTGTCTTCGAACTTAGAATATTGACTTGAGGGGAAGAAATAAAAGAGTTTATAATTACAGTGTTTAATAAGGAGGACAAGGAAGGTATACACTAGGATTGGCTTTCGATTCGAGTATCATTATTCCACCCATTCATCAAGGCACATCTATCTATTGATCCCAAGGCACCATTGGGAAGCCTCGAGCACACCTGACTTGGCCCACAAACACAACTGGAACATATAGTCCAATATTCAAAACTCTACCCATCTAGGTAGCGAGGAAGAGATGCTGTAAAAGAGGATCCTATCCACAATAAGAAATGAAAAAATAAATGGGAATATCTTGCTATACTCTCCGGGTGAAAGGTGGACCTTATTCTTACTATACTCTTTGAGGGATAGGTGGACCCTATTCTACTAGAAGAGTAGCTTATGATACAAGTGCGAAAGACACCAAACATTTAAGTTTTCTACCTTTAATTTTCCATGGTCTACTACAGAAGGAAATATGGAAACTTGTTGCCAAGACCATTGTTTTCTGTCCGATAGGTTTGGAGGGGCACAAACATGTGTGTGCTTTGCTCAATTTGTATATGTGTTGGCTTTCCCACACTGGATGGACTCAGGCATTGGACTTCTCTATGGACTTCATCAACGAGTGATTTGTTCATAATTTCGAAGTATTGAAAAACATAATATATACTTCTTTTCACACTCGAATAGAGACATCTAATATATCTCTACCTACTTTGCATTAAAGTTAGAATTTCATAAATCCCGTAGCATCTCTTTTACACTATGGTGGTCATTATGTCCACTGCTTGAACCATAAAGATTTCCAATTGGTGCACTTTCTTGTTCCTTATGCTTAGGTTTTTCATGCTTGAAGGCTTTGAATTTTCCGCTTTCTCTACCCTTCATTTCTTTGCGCTACTCACAACCGACTATCCCTTTCATTGGTAACATAAATCTAGGATTTGGGGACACTAAATTTCCTTTCGTAGAAATAGGGAATGATTCAAAAGATGTTGTCTACCGTTGCATGGAATTTTTTCCAGTTTCGTGAAAGAAAAAGGCCAAGTGATCCGTATATCAAATTAACCATCTTGCAACAAGCATCAGATAAAAAGAGTCTTCAATAATATACACCATCCAACACTCAAACTACTTTTATGAATTGTCATGTCTATTTCTCTTCAATTTGCGAATGAATGAGAGGGAACTTATTCAAAGGAAGAGATATAATGAATAACATTTAAAAAATAAACATTATTTTGCAATTTAACAATGTTTCATGATACTTGCCTTTGTATCCTCAATGAATTGGTGAGATTTATAACAATTGAGACACAAAATATACCCAATTTATGTAATCCAGGTAGTGAATTACTTAATAAATTGGTGAGATTTACAAAAATTGTGACACAAAAATATACCCAAGTTATATAATGCACTTAGTCAATTGAACATAATCATTCTGATAGGCCCATGGTTTACTATGCATTTTGGAAATTCAAGAGATGTGTATGAAATTAAGAGATGGGCACTAAATTGGCTAATTTATCATTATATGCAAAACATAAATACATAATCAAGAGCTACAAGTGGAACCCATGTTAAAACGTTTTTGTAAACATAACTATGCAATATTGCACTTAAAATCAGGTCCTAATTTAAATGGATTTTTCAATCTCAAGCCACTATACTTCGACAACCTCAAACTCCATGTTAGACAGGTATTTTTGTATCTGGTGTATTTGAATCAGGGAAAAATACCCAAATTTATATTAAGGTAAAGTCATGCAAACATTACCTTTCCATGCCTCAATTGCTTGGGGACCTTGTTTATGAGATTCGTTAAACCAACACATCCATAAAACTTGGTTAAGAAAATAATTTCATTCTCTTGCTACTTTGTTGTCCTTATCTAGTGAAGACATGGTCAGAGAACACATAATTCACTGCAACCCTTTCTCAAGACTCAACAACCATTGCACCTAATCGTCATTATTATATGAATATATGACAAAAGAAAACAAGCACATACAACAATACTAGATATATTATACTTCCAAATTTCAATCACTTTGTCATACCATGGAGAAACCATTGACAAATTAAAAGAAATATGAATATTAACTTGCACATATATGAGAAGGCATAATTGGGATTATGGATATCTCTCAATAAAAAACAATTCATGCAAGTTTTCTTGCAATATAATATTTAATGCACTGGGGTTTCAATTTTCAACTACGTGATTGGCAGGTGACTCGACTGGTGGTTATTTGGAAATAATAGTAGGTAGTAATTGCAGATAGCAGGAAGCTAATGTAGAGCTAATTGGGGTGCAAAAATATTAACTCAAAGTATCACTCAGAATAACCTTTTGTTGTAACATTTTCCAATAGCTTCCACAACCTTTTAGGATTTGGATACTTTGTCGGCCCAAGGCTTTGAGGCTCGCATGGTGTTGGGCAAGCTTAAAGTGACATTCTTATAAGTAATACATGCCACGTATTTGTATTTTGTCTTCGAACTTAGAATAGATATTTGAGGGGAGGAAATAAAAGAGTTTATAATTGCATTATTTAATAAGGAGGACAAGGAAGGTATACATTAGGATTGGCTTTCGATTCAAATATCATTATCCCACCAATCCATCAAGGCACATCTATCTACTGATCTTAAGGCACCATTGGCAAGCCTCGAGCGCACCAGACTTGGCCCACAAACACAATTGGAACATACAGTCCAATAGTCAAACCTCTGCCCATCTAGGTAGCAAGGAGGAGACATAGTAAAAGAGGATCCTATCCACAACAAGAAATGAAAAAATAAATGGGAATTTCTTGCTATACTCTTCAAGTGAAAGGTGGAACTTATTCTTACTATACTCTTTGGGGGATAGGTAGAACTTATTCTACCAGAAGAGTATCTTATGATACAAGTACTAAAGACACCGAACATCTAAGTTTTGTACCTTTAATTTACCATTGTTTGCTACAGAAGGAAACATGGAAACTTGTTCTCAAGACCATTGATTTCTATTCGATAGGTTTCGAGCGACGCAACTGTGTGTGTGCTTTGTTCAATTTGTATATGTGTTGGCCTTCCCGCACTGGATGGACTCAGCCATTGGAATTCTTTATTGGACTTCACTAGCGAGTGATTTCATCATAATTTAGAAGTATTGATAAAAACAGAATATATACTTCTTCTTTTCCTGCTCGAATAGAGGCATCTAATATATCTCTACATACTCCCCATTAAAGTTACCATTTCCTAAATCATGTAACGTCTCCTTTACACTATGGTGGTCATTATATCTACTGCTTGAACCATAAAGATTTCCAATCGGTGCACTTTCCTGTTGCTTATGCTTAGGTTTTTCATGCTTGAAGCGTTTGAATTTGCCTCTTCCTCTGCACTTCACTGCTTTGTGCTATTCATAGCCAGCCATCCCTTTCATTGGTAACATAAATTTAGGATTTGGGGACACTAAATTGCCTTTCGTAGAAGTAGGGAATGATTTGGAGGATCTTGTGTACCGTCGCATGGCATTCTGTCTAGTTTTGAGAAAGAAAAAGGCCAAGTAATCCATATATCACATTAATCATCTTGCAACAAGCATTGGATAAAAAGAGTCTTCAATATATATACACCACCCACCACTCAAACTACTTTTATGAATTTTCATGTCTATTTCTCTTCGATTTGAAAATGAATGAGAGGGAACTTATTTGAAGGAAGAGGTATAATGAATAAAATTTAAAAAATAAACATTATTTTGCAATCTAATAATGTTTCTTGATATTTTCCTTTTGTATCCTCAATGAATTGGTGAGACTTATAAAAATTGAGACACAAAATGTACCCAAGTTATATAATTCCTTAATAAATCGGTGAGATTTATAAAAATTGTGACACAAAAATATACCAAAGTTATAAAATGCAGTGAGTCAATTGAACATAATCATTCTGATAGGCCCATGGTTTTCTATGAATTTTGGAAATTCAAGAGATGTGTATGAAATTAAGGGTGGACACTAAATTAGCTAGTTTATCATTATATGCAAAACGTAAATACACAATTAAGAGCTACAAGTGAAACCCATGTTAAAAAGGTTTTGTAAACATAACTATGTAGTATCACGCTTAAAATCAGGTCCTAGTTTAAATGGATTTGTCAATCTCAAGCCACTATATTTCTACGACCTCAAATTCCATGTTAGACAAGTATTTTTAGATCTGGTGTATTCGAATCAAGGAAAAATACCCAAGTTTATATCAAGATAAATTCATGCAAACATTACTTTTGCACGCCTCAATTGGCTGGGGACCATGGTTATGAGATTCATTAAACCAACACATCCATAAAGCTTGGTTAGAAGAATAATGACATTCACTTGCAGCTTTGTTGTCCTTATCTAGTGGTAGCAGGGCCAGAGAACACATAGTACACTACAACCCTTTCTCAAGACTCGACAACCATTGCACCTAATCCTGATTATTATATGAATATATGACAAAAGAAAACAAGCACAAACAACAATACTAGATATATTATACTTCCAAATTTATGGAGAAACCGTTGACAAATGAAAATAAATAAGAAAATTATACGAGAAGGCATAACTGGGAGTATGCATATCTCTCAATACACAACAAGTCATGCAAGTTTTCTTGCAATATAATATTAAATGCGCTAGGGTTTCAATTTTAAACTACGTGATTGACAGGTTCGTGGGGTCGAGTAACCCTCAATTACCATGACATTGTTCGACTCGAAAAAATACATTCATATGCATATCGGTGGATGTCACCACCACTTCTCCTCGAGCATGTTCCCTTGTTATGGCAAGGAAAACAATTTGATGGTCCCACCTTCATGTCCATTTTGTCGCATTTCTTTTCCTCACCCATCCTTCCGATTTTTTTGTAACTTTAATACTTCAAATGGTTTATTTATTTGGTGTTTTTTGTTTGATTTACTTTTATGTTATTTTATAATAAATAATATTTTATATTATGAGTGGTTATTTTGTAAATTATCAAATATTATATAATGATTAGGTCATGGTAGTAATTTAACTTTTTATTATACATTTTAGTAAATGTAAATAGTAATGTAAATGAACTAAAGGTTAAAATTGTGTTTTGAGAAAACAAGTATGTTGTTTTTTTTTTCCTTTTAATTAAATTGATTGATTAAAAAATTGCATATTAATATGTGCCATATGAATATGAGTAATGGACTTTTGGGCTTGTGGTATTAGTAAATCATTGTATTAACACATAGTATTGCAACCTAGTCTATTTACATGTTAAAGTTATCATTTCATATGATACTTATTTGTACAATATTTTTTAATTAATCAATTTTATTAAAAAATTCAAAAGAACATAGCTATTTTGTAGAATCTCATTTTTTGATTAACGAATATTACTAAGAATATTATGTTAAATACATACTATCTACCTAGTAATTATTAATGATTAAATTGAAACCTAGGAAGCCACATTTCAAAATAAACATGAGTATAAGTAATGTAACCATTTCTGTTGAGAAAAATTATTTTTTTTATAAAAATACTTTTTTATTTCAAAATTTAATAGATATTGGATTTTTTCCTCATTAGTTTGATTCATGGATTTTTATTTTTATTATTTTAATTTAAAATTTAAATATAATTTGTAAAGAGGGTAAATATAAATTCTAATCTAACTTGAACTTTCCATAAAAATTTTGAAGATGAATTGATTTATATATTTCAAAATATGTTGAAATAAGAAAAAAGTCGGTTGAAGGATGCACATTCATAACTTTAACTTTCCATAAAACTTTCAAAGATGAATTGATTTATATGTTTCAAAATTTATTTAAATAATAAAAAAATGGGTTGAAAGACCCACATTCATAACTCTGCTAAATCGAACTTTTCAGAATTTTTTTTAATGATAAATTGATTTATATATTTTAGAATATATTTAAATAAGAAAGAAATACAAATCTCAACTTAAAAATCTAAGAAAGAAAAGAAAATAAAAAATAAAGTAATAGATATTGGATTTTTTTTTTTCCTTATTGGTTTGATTCATGCACTTTTAATTTTTTATTTTTTTAATTTAAAATTTAAATAGAATTTGTAAAGATGGTAAATGTAAATTCTAAACTAACTTAAACTTTTCAGAATTTTTTTAAAAAGAAATTGAATTTAATATTTCAAAATATATTTAAATAAGGAAAAAAATTGCTATATTTTGGTTTCAAAAATTTTCAAAAATAAATTGATTTATATATTTCAAAATATATTTAAATAAGAAAAAAAGGGCTCACATTCATGAAGATCACATAATAAAAAAATTAACATTATAACTTAATGATAGTAAGAAAGCTTTTAAAAGTAGCATAATTTGGAAGATGTTTTCATCACTCAATTATGTATAATCATTTGAAGAAGAAGTTGCATCATCTTCTTTATCATCATCTGAAGTCCATGAAGAAGCCAAGCATCTCTTACACTTATCCCTGCGCCATAAGTTGTTATAAATTCAATGGCTTGTCCAAAAGATTTGTTCAAACGCAAAAGCTCCTTTAAAAAGATTTTCTCATGGGCATATTCAGAGCATATTGGTAGAGTTTCTATTATTGAAGGAAGGAAAACAATCAAGAATGTTGATACAAAATGACAGACATTCAAGTCATGAAACCAGAACATTATAAATTCAATGGCTTGTCCAAATGATTCGTTCAAACCCAAAAGCTACTTAGGCTCTACTCATGGGCATATTCCGAGCATATTGGTAGAGTTTATATTATTGAAGGAAGGCATACAATCAAGAATGTTAGCAGGAAATGACAGACATTCAAGCCATGAAACCAAAACACAAAATTTAAATATGCATATCAAAATTTTCAAAGCATGCGCTTAACGAGAGTGAGTTTTGATCTTTTTAATTCCATAACAAGAAATCCATGTGAATAAAAAGAGTCACAAAACTCTTGATAATTGTAAACATTGGCCCATTAATGTTACAACTTGGAAAATAAAATAAAAAACACATTTACAGAACAATAAGACACATATACTGATATTTCTAAAATTTGGTAAACCTTATCTCCATTTTGAAACATTTTATGTTTCTGTGTCAAGATAACTCATATGTTAGTACTCGTAGAAATAATAGCTTTCATAAATTAATGTCGAGTGTGATGCATCAACAAATATCTCAAGTTAATGTCGAGCATAATGCATCAACAAAAATATCTCAAGTCTTTCAATCTAGCACAAAACATTTGAATTGATTAAAGAAAAACATTTTTCAATAAAAGGTCGAATGAGACCTTGACAAAAAGCTACCCACAAACCTCTTCAAAAAACTTAACAAAGCTATTCAAAAGAATAGAGTGCAAGAATGCTTCATTCAGTATGGAGGGTTGGGCAGTTTGAAAAATTAGTTATAATAATATTTTCAATTCAACTGTGAAAGTAGTTATGGTAATATGTTTAATCGAATGGTTGCAAATATTTCAATCGCCTAACATCAAATCAATTGGACCATAAGGAGACAACTAAGACTCTGGGGGATTTCTTCCTAGAGGGAATGCCTTACGGCGTAATAATATAAATCACATAGTTTTAATAGACCTACGTGACTGGAAATAATAGATATGTAAGTGTATATAACCAAAATATAGGGTGGGCAAGGGGGAGGCTTTTCCTATGAATCCAATGGCCTCGCAGATAAGCTATTCTCCAATGATATGCTCCCACTTTTATTTTTTATTTTTATTTAAGTTTTTGATGTAATATGGAGGAGTCAATTGTTAATCAGTGATCTTGGCCATACAATTCCTATCTTATCTCTAATATGGATAGTGGTCCAATTTATATCTTAAAACACTTAAACTTGAGATAAAATACTCTAGCTTCTCATAGCATATTTTGGGCGACTATTTGAAACCCTTAAACATGAGATAAAATAATCTAGCTTCTAATAGCATGTTTTGGGTGACTATTTTAGACCATATAGATTTTTCATGCAAGAAATACTTATGTTTTTCAACATAGATATATAATTGTGTCAAATATATCTCCTCTCCTAAAGTCACCATATTGGAATGATGTCCTCACATTCCAATGGGGGCTTCACTCAATGAACCTTTAGCATATCAGGCATGTTTGAGACATACTAAACAAGACCCTTAATTTGACTGCATATTGGAAAATACCTCTAAAGGTCACATTTTTTAACCCCTACCAATACAAACCCAATACACCTTCCCAATTTTAAAAGTCCCTACTTTCACTAGATATTGTAGATATCCATTTTTTCACTAACATTTTTTATACCCCTTTATAATTTTTCATTAACTTTAAGCTCCAATTTTTATACCTGCTAATATAAAAACTCTTTACCCCTACATATCCCCCAATATATTATGTCATTTTTCCTCAGTAAATATCCCCCAATATGAACTCACGTGCTATGGTATTGCTCCCATAGTTAAGCCCCTGTGGACATTCCCCTATCCTATATTAAGAACTT
>APFE030754886.1:0-35975 GCA_000404065.3 Pinus taeda
ATGGCAACAGGAGATTGGGCACCACTATCACCTCAATAGCCTTTCTCCAGATATATAGTGGTATATTTTTTTTTTACCACATGGTGAAACAGTAACTGTTTGGACTAACCTAAGGGAGACCCAAGATCAACCCTCGTTGCTGCCACTATAACACCAAGAGTATATCCAACAACTTGCAAGCCATATATACCAAATTCATATGATTTAGCGAGAGTCGAGACTCACGGATAAGGGGAGTCTACTCCTTGAGCCGAGATCATAGTGGGACACTATACTCAAAGAGATTTGAACCGCAGTCTCATGGGCTTCACCTAGGGAGACTTTACCGGTACAACTGAAAAAACTTTCAAGGGTGAGTGATATTCAATTAAAAGACTTTAGAAATGTTTTTGGGGATTAGAAGGGTTAAAATAAACTTTTCATGTATCTCATGGCAAGGGATTTTACCAATACTTGAGCTATAGTTACTGAAGATTAAATCAGATTTCTAAAATCTCCTTCAAAACCTTTACACATTTGTTATATCAACATTAAATTCAAGAAAGGAGAGGGGGCACTAGCTTTCTTAGATATTCAATGTGGCACATCGTTCTAAAAAATGAGTTAGAACCAAAATGTACTCAGTCAAATCTTATTTAGACATAAAAGTAAAGAAATTCTCTAGATCAATTTTTATCTTTGATGCTTCTATTTTTCTATATTTTATTTTTATGTATTTTTTTCTCTTCTTAAGGCTTTTTAAATAATAAAAATTAAGGGCAGTCGCAGAATTTAGTAAAAAGAGATGAGGAGTGTGCCTTCTTTCCACTAGGGCTGTGGGGTCAAATTGAAGCCCGTCTTAAGTTGGTTGATCCATGCTTGTGGATTATGGCTAGAGGTGGAACTCTAGAATCTAAATCACCTCAAGTCTAATCAGGAAAAAGTTTTGAAATCAAGCCCTACTAAAAAGGATTCTACTTAGGGGAAAGTCATCAACCAATTGCTCAACTATGATGCAAATTAAATTGAAACCCTTGGGGGGGAGCACTAGGACACAACAAAGAGAAACAAACTCAATGGGAGAGATGTGAAACCCTAGACACCCCTTTACAAGTGACAAAGATTCTCTTCAAATCGATCAATCTAGTTAGTCTGTGTAGTATTCTTTAGTTATTTGCAAATTTCCTTAGGAATATTTGAAATCAACCAAGAAAGATAAACTTCGATATGAACACAGATTTCATGAAAATATTTCACATTATGGAAAAATGATCTCAACAATTCATAGTCCAGAATTTGCGGCCCAAATCACAATCCATATGCCTCCTTCTTAGGGTCTCTTTCCTTTGTCCCATGGACAAAAAATCAGAGTGAAACTTATCATACTTATGAGAAGACTCTTAAGGGAAGCATACCATAGAGAGAAGCCCTAACTAGGGCACAAAGACTATCGTTCAAACCCTTGAAGAACCCTTCCATCACCTAGCACCTTATCTCCACAAACGTCAGCCTCTTTTACAACTCTACCACAAACCTAAACATCTCGGCCGCTCTGTATCACTTTAGTTACTTCATACAGACCTGTGGCCTAGCTTATTAGGCCTGTGGCATCCCTGAATGCATCTAAACAAACCTCTATTCTCCTGCACTGGTACCTGGGATAACTCGACTCTTTCATGCAATAACACCCCCATTCATACTTCTACTCATGAACCCTTTCTCCTTTATACTTCTTTACTTCGTAATCAACTTGGGGAAGTCCTCCTCCTATATTCTCTCTTTTTGTTTCATTTGTTTTGCTCTTTCCTAGGTTACATCACCACTAATGGGTCTCTCTAGGTTGTCTTCTTAGGTAGGGCCCAACTTGAGATGGCTTCTCCTTAGAGAACCAATAATCATGCCTCTCCTCTGCCTATTAGGGACTTTCGTCTTGGTGGTCGCATCCTATAGACTGTAGCTATGGGATCATATCTCCAACCATTGCTCCAATGATTGCTTCCACTCGTCTATTGCATTCCCCAGTTCAACACTAGCATTATCAACTTTTTCTTCTTTCCTTCACTATTTGTGGTCCAAAGTTGTCAATTCTCACCTCTTTCATTTGTAATCTCAACTAGTGTTGCCACCTCTTACTTCTTGGCTTCAGTTGTTCATCTCTATTGTTGTCCCCTTTTGCGTATTTGATTCTGTTTTTTGGTCCTAACTTCAGTAACTTTGATGTCTCTTTCCTCCACTTGTTCATCCCTGTCTTTGCCGCCTCTCCTTCCTTCTCCTTTTCTCACCTTCACTCACTTCTCAGCCTTCATTAAGATGTTCTTTTGTTATCGCCTCCTTGAATGTGGCAAGCCATTTACTTTTATGCTGTAGGTTTTGTTACCACAAAATCTAGGAGGCCCTAAGGAGGGAAAGCCTAAGTGTCAAAGAGCTAAACTAGGAGATAAAAATGGGACAATGTCCCACTGTCACCACAACAAGTATCCCCTTCTCTTTACGGACTTTCACCGACGAGAGGAGTTCTCGTAGATAAACAATCACTTTTTATTGATGTTCTATGGTTTTAGGGACTATGTGACGAGGTAGGAATTCTTAAGGGAAGCTCTATGTGATGGTATGACACTTTAAAAGGGTTTGCGTTCCCTATTAGATACCTAGAAGAAAGTTGCACGAGCTCTAGGGTTTTGTGAATTATTGTGGTTAAAGGAAGTCCCCAGATCAAGGCAAGGAGAAGAAAAGGCTTCTTGTGATCTTTTCCGATGAATACTAAGCTCATACATCCCTTGAAGAAGTCCCCAAGTCAAGGAAATGCAAACTAGGGTTTCCCTTTTAGGGCACACCTTGGGCAAGGGTTTTCTATGGATGAAAACAAAAGGGATGCTTGTCAAACTTTGAGGAATTGTTGCTAGGACTCTAAGCTTGAAGTCTATGATCCCAGAATCCACCCTTTCACTCTAGAGAATTTTGCTCGATGCCCTAAGCTAATCGTCCAAGAAGAGGGGACCAGAACTTTGGGGGAATAAATTATGGAGGAAGAAGTATTTGATCACGAAATGGTTTGGACCAGTTCCTTATCCTTTGGGCTTATGGAGTCCTAGATGCTTCATATTTTCCATAATTGTCTTTAAGGAGGTCAAGAATTGATGGCCTAACTACCAAAACTCAACAATTACCCACTCAAAATTTATGGATTTTTATGGAGGAAAAACAAAATTTCATCCACTAGGAACTTTCATCACATATCATGCTATGAGTAACACGTGAAATTTCCTACCAAATAGATCTCAAAATAAATGTTCAACAATTAGGGCACAATATAACACTAATCTAGTTGCAACAGTTCCATACATTACATATTTTTCAAGAATGAAACTTCAACAAGAGGCACTTACAAGATGACAATATGATTTATCCATCCAGAAATCAAGAGATAGCTCCAATAAAAATCAAATTTCAGCTCCAAATATCAAAATGCATGCAAGGCATCCAATAGCTAATCCAAAGAAAAATTTCGAATTTGCCAAGAAGGTCGAAGTTCCCAAGTGTCATGATGATCCAAAACAAATGAAGTTGAGTTTTATTTATATGAGACCTAGTGTGAAAATTACAAACTGGAACCCTATTGCAGTAATGCATATCATTTCTCCTAATTGTTATTAATTAACAATTTATTTTCTACGACAAATATCGAAATAAATACAATGCAGCCTTCACAAATAAAATTTTGCGGAAAAATAAAATGTTGGGAGCTGGAAATGCTAGCATAGACATAAAATTAATGTAATTATTTTTGGACAAAAGTCCCCACAAAAACCCAATGCGGGAAAACTGGTGCAGCAGCTGAGGGTTTTATTACTATGCAGCAATGAGAAATTATGAGTACAACTTGATGCTGAAATCTGGCAATCCTACAAAGAAACAATACTGGCAAAAATCTAGTAAGGAATTTTCCTCACCCCACAAACAAACTCCTAGCATGACTTGCCTTCAGAAATTCAGCCCTTTGAACCTCTGCGTTAGCCTCTGCTCATCTTGCTTGACATCTAGCCTCAGACTGGTCTCTGATGAAGTCGTTCTGCCTTCTGTTGATTGGAAAGATGCTTCTCCAACACTCTGGGACCCCTTCCCAGCCTCTGGAACTGAAGATGTCTCTCCCTCTCAACAAATCGATCTTGCCTCTAGAGGTTGTTATGTTGCCCCAACGTCAACCTCTCTGTGTCTCTTTTGCCCCTCTGCAAATGCACTCGTTGGATTTGGAATGCCTCCTCCAGTCTCACTATCTCCTCCCCTCACTCACTACTTCGATCTTTGGATCTCTTCGGCAACTGATTGTTGCTTCTTTGGAAATCGATCTGCCAAAAAATTGAACTGCACAAGTGTTTTCTCCATCACCACATCGACCTCCTCCTATAATCCTTGGTTGGATTACCAACGACCAAGATTAAAACATAATTGATGGCTAGGAACATTCTCACCTTGACTTAATTAATACTAATTAATTAACTATATTCCCTAAGTTTAGACTTGGGAAATATTTAAAAACTGGTTAATAATCTAATTAAGTCATTTCTAGGCGTAATTTCTAGGTTTTGGAGATCTCATGTATTCTAGCCTCTCCACCAAATTTCGTGGCTAGAACACATCTGAGGCTACAACTACAACCATACACACAAATGTCCCTCAAGCAAGCTAAGAAGGATAATAAATTATCACCAAATTATTATGGTCCTTACAAGGTGTTGCAAAATATTGGTACTATGGCATACAAACAAATTGGTGCTTCTTGCATCTTTCCAAGTGTACCTAGTTTTCCATGTTTCATGCTTAAAGAAGGCTATAGGTGACAAGCTCCCATTTCGAACAATAATGTCGAAACTCGACGAGGAAGGAAAAATCATATTAGAACCTAAAGCAGTCATAGAAATAAGAACCCGACAGCTAAAAAATCGATCAATTTTAAAGTATCTCATCAAGTGGAAGAACTTAACCACTAAAGATTCTGCATGCAGCATGAGAATTTTATACTGAAGCATCCAGAACTACTCAAGCATTGAGGACAACACTTTTTTTAAGGAGAGGGGCATGTTAGGTCCCTATACTACTAGTGTAGCCCCTTATTGTTATTAGTGCAACCCCCTTATTGTATTGTTGTGCCCATGTAGTCCCCATATTGTTATTATTGTGACCCATATAAGTCCACTATTGTTATTGTTGTGCCCTTACATTATTATTGTTATGTTGGCTTTGATTATATTGTGACCCCTTAGACTCCTATATATAGAAAGAAGATCTTGTCATTTGTATCATCCAAAAAAAAATTATTTGTGTAATGTAAAGGAGGTTTCCCCCTCGAAGAGGCTAATTTTGAAGTCATTGATCTATCTCTTCTTTTGTGAGCTGGTTGCATAACATTTAGCGAGGAATAATTTGAAAAATTGATGAACGAATTCCATGTTGGTTTTTGCAGTGGATATTATGCTGCCCAAGCCACCACTCATAAAATTTTGGGAGCATGATATTACTAGCCTACCATCTTTGTGGACACCCTTAACTTTGTAAAATGATTCCAACCTTGCAAACTATTCATTGGGAAGCAGCACCTTGCTGCTATGCCATTAAAAAATGTTGTTATCGATGCACCTTTCCAACAATGGGGCTTAGCTTTTATGGATGAATTCAAGGACGATTCTAGCAATGGGCATAGAAGGCAACTGACCAAGTGGTTATGAATTTCCTTGAGGATAAGATTATTACTACATATGGTGTTCCTGCCAAGATTGTCATTGATAACGCCAAAGCTTTTGATTCCATGGATCTGACATCCCTATGTAACAATAATGACATAATATTATCTCATTCTTCCAACTATTACCCTCAAGGAAATGGGCAGGTTGAGTCGAGTAATAAGAACCTCATAAAAATTATCAAAATAACCATTGGTGATAATAAAAGGGGGTGGGATAGAAAGATCAAATACGCCTTATGGGTTGACCGAATAACCGTGAAGGCTTCCACTAGTTTTAGCCCATTCCAATTGATTTATGATTCTGAGGCCAAATTACCTATTCAAATGTAGTTTCCCATCCTTGAATGCCTGAAAACTTTCCCCGAACAACAAAACGCCATACAATCCTAGATTGATCAACTAATTGAAAGCGACGGAAATAGAAGGAAATCTTTTGACCAAATTGGTCGTAGTCATGATAAAATGAAAGCCGCCTTCAAATATAGCCGACACAAAGCCTTCAATCCTGATGACCTTGTGCTCTTGTGGGATAAAAGAAGAGAAAAACCTGGTATGCACAAAAAGTGGGATAACCTCTAGATAGGTCCATTCAAGATAAGTGGTGTGGCAGGAGTGAACTCATATCATTTAGAAACACCGGACAGAGAAGCCATTCCCCTTTCCATGAATGGGAAACTCCTAGAGTATTATCTTGAGGCTTGACATTGTATCATATGCATGGTAGGGTAGGATGCATTGCATGCTGATTTTTGCATTAGAAATAACATCATATGATTTTCTCTTGGTAGATAGATGCATATTTGCATATTTTATTTTTCTGTTGGTTTTATGGCCTAAGATATTAGCATGTGCGATCATGAGACGTCATGAAAGCTTGTTTCCCTGTGTTTTTCCATCTATTGTATGTGTAGGTGACAGACCTACAGTAACCAAGAGATTGTTGTAGTTCTCGTGACCTATCATTCGAGTAGCTTCGCCCACTTCTTCGAGAGATCATGCCCTAGTTGGAGCCAGATGTTGCCCACCATTTTGTGGGTGATATCCCTAGGAGAAAAGTTTCTCCAAGATGGTCCTTAGCGGACAGCTAGCAGCCCCTTGCAGCCACTAGCTAGCTCATTGGGCCATCTTCTTTGCCCCCTGAGCCAGCTATGTGGTCCCTCACCCATCTACCATGATCATATGTTTGAAGGTGGACCTCCCGAATCTAAAGGTATGCCTTGTCATTTGGAAATTGAGTATTGTAGTTTGCTTATCATGGACACTTTTGGGCATGGATTAATGGGGGGATTCGACGGAAAGAATGGGCGAGGTATGTGCTTTTATCCCCTAGACCCCTTTAGGAATAACCTTGAATTCTAGTCCTGTGGGATCTCTTTCACTGACCATTTGGTTCCAGGGATGGTATTTCATGGAAGACCCTGATTTTGGTTGTGTGGTCCTACTCCTTTATCTTCTTATATTACCCTCTTTCCATTCATTACTACCCCATCTATCATTTTTTCTGCCTGGGTCCACATTCCTCCTTTGGGTCCACATAGGGTTAGTTTGCCCCTTCCCCTTGCCCACACCTTGGGTCATGGCCTGGAATGAAGCCCGGAGGTTGATGCAGATGAAAAGAAAGTTAAAAGCATATATGCCCACATTCAACAAGAAAAGTACCACAAAATGCGAAAGATGGTTAGGAAAAAAACTTTTAGCACGTGGGCAAAATCCAATACATGAGCTTTACCCCATCATCATGGCCATCACCTTGGTTCCTATAGGTTCTATGAGCCTATATCTTACACATCATGCTCTACCCCCTTGAGCCTTGAGCAGTGAATCAAAGAAAGTCATAAAAATGAAAAAGGCATAAAAGAAGGGTGGAAAATCAAGGTCGATGCACCTGTACCACGATTTCTCCATCCAATACATTATAAACCCAATTGTGGGCTTCACTCTTGTTAGCTACCCTTGCACCCTAGCATGTGACCGAGGGTTGCCCCTTCTCATCCTCTACTTCATCCACCATATTTGTCACATGCCACCACCTTTTGAAGGATGTACCTTGAATATTATCCCCTTTAAAAGTAGAAACCACCTAATAGAATACTTGGTTAACCCCATTTGGAGTTTAGGAGACATTGGTACATCTTGAAGTCCATTATGGAAGGGCATGCCATTATGAAGTCCCCAACGGTGGTCCATGACTAGGTAAGCTCAGTTAATTGATTTCTCTAATGACTTGTTGTACTTGAAGGCTAGGGGACACATTAGATCTTATGCAGGATTGCAAATGGTTTCCATTTGGGGTTTGGTTTCCTTATACGGGGTCCTAATCCTCCAGAGGGCTACATTGGTACATGTAGGGTGAGCATTGAGAGCCATGGGCCTCCACAACAGAAAATTGAACTCCATGGATTCCCACAACCATTCAGAGATTGCTCGTGGTTCACTTATTGGACAAGGAAGATGCCCCTGATCCGTCATGCCCAGCAAGACCCAGATCTACACCATACACTTGGCAGATGATCCAGGAATTGCACGATGAAACTCCATCATCCTAGCCCTTGCAGACGATCTACAGGCATCTTAGATTTGTTTGGAGACCCATGAGGACACTTGTGTGCCCCCACATGTCATTTGGAGCACCACAGGTTATTACAAGGGGTCAACCCCTTGTCCACTACTTTTGAGGGTCCTATTCTTCCTTGTGGCACCCATGGACCTCATTAGGCCTCTTATAGGGTCCTACGACATGCATAGATTATTATTTGACCTCTTGAGAGGCTTACTTTTTCATTTACAAGCTAATTTGGTGGGTTTGTCACCAAAAGTTGTATTATTAGAACATTATTTTATTTTTGGGGCTTATGTAGGCCAAGGAGGCTAAATCGAACTCCTAAGTTGTGTATAAATAAAAGTGAGATAAGCTCATTTTCTCATTATCACTTTGGTTTGGATCTCTTATCTCTTTTGAGATTTTCGCACTTTTTTTAAGGATGAATTGGAGCTTTATGGATGAGTTTTGATGTATGGATATTGGTTTAGCTTCTCTTGGAGCTTCTTTATTGTCAATTGTGAATGGTTTGGATATACTCTATTACATGTAAATACGTACTTTTGATGTTATTCTTGTTTACTTTTATCATATATGTTGGATTGGGATTTTCGTTGTTCTAGGGCTAATTGCTGCATGCATTTATGTTAATTTTAGGTATGTTCTATGCTAGAGCAATTTATTTCAATTTTCACAGTTAGCTCAATATCTTTACCAGATTAGCAATCACATTAGCATTAAAGTAAATTGCAGATAGAACATAAATTTAAATCGTAGAAGACAAGCCAAGACAAGAGGACACAAGATGTGGCGCTAGCCAGGGACAAACCCCAATGTGGGGAAACCCTTGATCAATTCTTCTTATATGTTCTTCAATAGTTCAACAGAGAGAGAGATAGTACATTTCCAATAGAAGTCAACACTTTGACTTATCTAGATAAGAGCATAGATCATCTCTAAAAAGATGATGCATGAGATCAATTGAAGACATGCTGCTTCAACTAATTCTCCAAGGTGACTCTTTTACCTATCATTGTGTTGCATTTCGTCACCATATTGCACCTCACCGCGCTGCACCATGTTGCGCCCATCATCACTATGTTGCATCTCATCACGCTTCATTAATCATGACTGTACCCATCACTGTACTGCATTATGTGCCATTGCTGCACCATGTTGCCATCCTGACCTATGTGTTGGCTGCACATTGCTTGCTTGTTGTCCCTAACATGCTTGTTGTCCTTAGCATGCTTGTTGTTGCATGCTAGTTGTCCTTAGCATGCTTGCTGCTGTATGCTAGTTGTCCCTTGCATGTTAGCTGTAACATTGCATGCTTGGTGTATTTGTTGCTAAGTACCATACAACTGTCACAATGTTAGTTAGTTGTCCCTTGCATACTGCTCTCCTTTGGAGACAGATGCTCTGGTTGTTTTGGAAGTTCTCGGTTGTTTCGGCAGATGCTAGTTGTAACATTGCATGCTTGGTGTATTTGCTGCTAAGTACCATACAACTGTCCCAATGTTAGTTAGTTGTCCCTTGCATACTTCTCTCCTTCGGAGATAGATGCTTCGACTGTTTTGGCAGATGCTCCCGCTGTTCCAGCTTTTCCGGCAGTTCCGACTTTTCCAGCTTTTCCAGCTTTTCTAGCAATTCCATCTTTTCCGGCAATTCTGGTAGTTCCGGCTTTTTTGGCTTTTATGGTAGTTCCGGCTTTTTTGGCTTTTATGGTAGTTCCGACTTTTTCGGTAGTTCCGGCTTTTCTAACAGTTCCAGCTTTTCCGGCTTTTCCAGCAGTTCCAGCAGTTCCGAATTTCCGACAATTCCGACTTTTTCGGCTTTTTGAGCAATGTAGAGCTTATTCTCCCATGATTGCATTTAGATCTAGGGCATGTTATCTAGGGTAGCGTATACCCTAGGGCACTCCCTCTAGCTCTCATCTTCATCAAAACCAAAACAGGATGAAGTGAGATCACAAGAGTGAGTGTGTGTGTGACAAATGACTTCAAGTCCTCTTCTATTTATACTAAAACATAGAGGTTGAATAGACATGAATGTTGGGCTTTTGAGCCTACATAAGTCACTGGCCGACTTGACAATTTGTCCATAATCAAAATAAATTCATATCTTCATAAATACTTATCGGAATAGGATGATCTTTAGATCAATCCTACACATCTCGATGAGAGGGATCCAAGAAAAATATCAGTTGCCATAAATAAGATGACCCACATGGAGTTTGGCCCTAGTTGCCAATTTTAACACTCCCTTTCAACTAGGGAGAACTCCATCCGCTGATCCATATGTCCGACTGTACTATCTCTGCCATCAGTGCCCTGCACTTCTCTACTCTGCTCTGATCTGCTGAGCTCTGCTTTGCTTTGCTCTGCTCTGCTTTGCTCTACTTTGCTTTGCTCTGCTCTGCTGAACCATGAAGAAGAAGAATTGATCGAGAATGTCTTATACCATTCTCTACTGACCCGAAGTCAGTTTCATCTAAAGAGAGTGCGTCACATCACTCTTACTGACCCGAAGTCAGTTTTATTGATCCCAGATCAATATCACAAGAGAGTGTCTCAAACCACTCATACTGATCCCAGATCAATATCACAAGAGAGTGTCTCAAACCACTCATACTGATCTCAGATCAATTTCATTGATCCCAGATCAATGGAGGTCATCCTAGCATAGGGAGTACAGTAGATACAACGATGCGTCCATCGATAGAACTACTATGGTCCCTATCCTCATTTCCCTGCTCATTGATCAAATGAGAGGTACTTCCCATGAGTCCTAGACTGCATGGGTAGGATGCCTTGACAGGAGAACGAATCATCCTATCAGTGGATGCCATGGAGAACGAATCATCTTGGCCCACAGTCGCCACGAAGTACGAATCATCCTGGCCCACAAGAGAACGAATCATCCAGTTCCATAGTCGCCACGGAGAACGAATCATCCTGACCCACAGGAGAACGAATCATCTTGTTCCACAGTCACCACGGAGAACGAATCATCCTGATCCATAGTCGCCACGGAGAACGAATCATCCTGGCCCACAGGAGAACGAATCATCTTGTGCCACAGTCGCCACAGAGAACAAATCATCCTGGCCCATAAGTGAACGAATCATCCTGTTCCACAGTCGCCACGGAGAACGAATCATCCTGTTCCATAGTCACCATGGAGAACGAATCATCCTGGCCCACAGGAGAACGAATCATCCTATTCCATAGCGCACCACCAGGGGCGGGTGAGTCACCCTGTGGTCGTATGTTGCTCCAGTATGTACCCAAAGCCCCCCAGAGCTCCCAGAGCTCAATGCATGCAACATGTAGGACCCTTATAAGAAGGTCTCTCGACGACTCCAAGTCGTTCGGGAAAGTTACAGATTTGACCTTTCCTCGGGGCTTTGACAAAAAATGTCTGCAACCTGTACATCAGTCTCAATGTGATGGAGCCTCCTCACTCATCAATTTACCATATCCCAGATAAGGCAGTATTTGATGTCTATCTGCTGGAGCAATCATCGAATATGGGATTCCTCAATAATCGAATCCCACCTCTGGTTGTCACAGATAATCACAGTGGTATTCATCATGTGTACAACCAGCTCACTTAAGAGCTTCTGCAACCATGCAGCTTCACACGAGATCATACTCGTAGCTATGTATTCAGTCTCGGTGGTGCTTATAGCAGCCGATATTTGCTTCCTGCTCATCCATGATATCAAAGCAGAATCCAAAGAGAACCAGCACTGAGAAGTGCTCTAGTGATCCTCCACACTGCCTGCTCACTCAGCATTCAAATAATCATGCAGTTTCATATTTCTGACAGTGTATCTCAATCCATGAGAGATTGTGCCCTGAAGATATCTTAGAAGATTCTTGGCACCAATCCAGTGAGGCTCAACCAAATATGAGCTCACCATCATAACTGCAAAACATATGTCCGGACGGAAGTTCACCAAGACTATCAACGCCAATGAGTTTATGAAACTCAGAGGCATTTCCCAAATCTGGTCCAACATCACTACCATATAACTTCTGAAATTTAATATCCTCGAGTTAGTCACAGGCTTGCAGTTTATCATTCCACATTCAGAATCCAACTACCTCTTACTTCTGCAAATGAGAGGGTTTGCACCTGTCAGAAATAGGTCGTCCTCATAAGGTGCTGGTATGAGAGGTCTATCATCCACAACCTTCGGGTAATGGTTTGGATCGGTTTCACTCCTAATGAATCTCAGCTTCATCTGACAGCTATCAATCCTCTCATACTATGCCTGGGGAGTTTTGCTTCAAGCCATAGGGCTTTCTTCCACCTGTATACATGAGATTCCCGATTATGAATCTCAAACTCCTCAGGTTGTTCAAAACCTATGGACCTGCTACATGAGGGGAATGGTCCCCTTGTAAGATTTTCTTTTGGTACATCTCAGACATGTACTTTCATGCTCTTTTTGAATTCAAACATCCCTGTCAACATCTGACTCACAGACCTTCAGTGCTATGTGTCAATGGACATGGTCCCCAGTGGACTTCCTGCAACTTGATACAACCCTGAACTCAGAAACATATTTGAAAATTCTATTTTCAAACAGGTACCTTTCCATCGATGAGTGCCACCTTGAAACCTTTGACTTCCATTAATGGACACCAGGTTCTTCTTGCGATCAGGTACATAAAATAGATTCTGTAAATGAATTGAGTTACCCTCATTCAATTGAGGGATAACATTCCCTACACCCTTTCTAGGATAGGTGGCATTGGCTCCAATTATAATCCCACGATTGTTTCCATCTCTACCAAATTAGAGAGTGCACCCATCTATCTGGGGTCTTGCTTTCTTTGAAGAATCGACCATTTTCTTGATGACCTGCATTACCTGTCATTCCTTTGATCATTGAAGATGTCCATGGAATTATTGTTATCTTCATCAAGAGATGTGTCTCTGCCATTCGGACACTCCTTCGCATAATGGCCGAACTTATTGCAACCAAGGCATCCGCCTTTCCTTCCACTCTTAGATCCGAACTTCCTAATGAAGTGATCTTCAGGTAGGCCATCAGAAACTTCCGCTGCGCCATTCTGATAATATTCTCTGCTTCGACTTCACCCTCGGTGAATTTGAAGAGGGATGAGGAATCCACTGATCCTTTTGTTCTTTCCCAACTGTCTTTGGTGATTGCTCTTTCACTCTTGTTTGGGCATTGTCTTCACCTCAGCTCTGATACCATGTTAATTTTAGGTATGTTCTATGCTAGAGCAATTTATTTCAATTTTCATAGTTAGCTCAATATCTTTTCCAAATTAGCAATCACATCAACATTAAAGTAAACTGCAGATAGAACATAAATATAAATTGCAGAAGACAAGCCAAGATAGGAGGACACAAGATGTGGCGCTAGCCAGGGACAAACCCCAATGTGGGGAAACCCTTGATCAATTCTTCTTATATGTTCTTCAATAGTTCAGCAGAGAGAGAGAGAGAGAGATAGTACATTTACAACAGAAGTCAACACTTTGACTTATCTAGAGAAGAGCATAGATCATCTCTAAGAAGATGATACATGAGATCAGTTGAAGACATACTGTTTCAACTAATTCTCCAAGGTGACTCCTTTACCTATCGTTGTGCTGCATTTCGTCATCATGTTGCACCTCACAGCGCTGCACCATGCTGCACCCATCATCACTATGCTGTATCTCATCACGCTTCATTAATCATGACTGTACCCATCACTATACTGCATTATGTGCCATTGCTACACCATGTTGCCATCTTGACCTATGTGTTGGTTGTACCTTGCTTGCTTGTTGTCACTAACATGCTTATTTTCCTTAGCATGCTTGTTGTTGCATGCTAGTTGTAACATTGCATGCTTGGTGTATTTGCTGCTAAGTACCATACAATTGTCCCAATGTTAGTTAGCTGTCCCTTGCATACTGCTCTCCTTCGGAGACAGATGCTTCGACGGTTTTGACAGTTCCCGGCAGTTCTGGTAGTTCCAGCTGTTACCGACAGTTCTGGTTGTTCCTGGCAGTTCTAGCAGTCCCGGCAATTCCGGCTTTTCCGGCTTTTCCGGAAGTTCCAGCAGTTCCGGTAGTTCCGCTTTTTCCGGCTTTTTCGACTTTTCTGGCATTTCTGGCTTTTCCTGGCTTTTCTAGCAGTTCCATCTTTTCCGACAATTCCAGTAGTTCCTACTTTTCCGACTTTTCTGGCAGTTCCAGCTTTTCTGGCTTTTCCGACAGTTCCGGCAGTTCCGACTTTTCTGGCAGTTCCGGCTTTTCCGGCTTTTCTGACTTTTTGAGCAACGTAGAGGTTATTCTCCCATGACTGCATTTAGATCTAGGGCATGTTATCTAGGGCAACGTATACCCTAGGGCACTCCCTCTAGCTCTCATCTTCATCAAACCCAAAACAGGATGAAGTGAGATCACAAGAGTGAGTGTGTGTGTGACAAATGACTTCAAGCCCTCTTCTATTTATACTAAAATGTAGAGGTTGAATAGACATGACTGTTGGGCTTCTGAGCCTACATAAGTTGCTGGCCGACTTGACAATTTGTCCATAATCAAAATAAATTCATATCTTCATAAATACTTATCGGAATAGGATGATCTTTAGATCAATCCTACACCTCTCGATGAGAGGGATCCAAGAAAAATATAAGTTGCCATAAATAAGATGACCCACATGGAGTTTGGCCCTAGTTGCCAATTTTAACAATTTATCGCTTAATATTGTGGAATTTGTCTCTATTATAGCATTCCTTCAATGTATGGGCCATGTAATGTGAGTGAAATCTCCTAGGGGTAAAATTTTACCTTGAAAAGCCATTTATCTTGCACATCGAAGTATAAAAGCTGCAAGGTTGCTTCTTCTTGACCTAGAAGGCAAACGAAGTAATCTTGAGGCCTCATTGACTAGGAACCAAGAAATCCTACTCGTACTCAACATAGACTCCATTCTACCAAATATTAAGGCATTGATCTACCAAGGGTGGTCACTAAAACTCATAATCTCTCACATCCTTCTAGGACTAGCCACATTGGGGTACCTAGGGCATCGATTTCTCGACAAGCTAGCCATCAAAAGAATTCATTCTCCTAGGGTTTCCTATGCTGGACTTCCTCTATCTCTCCAATTTTGAAGACATTCAGATCGTAGAGTTGGGAGAAAATACAAGCCCTAGCTCCGGGATCAAAACTTGCCCTGCCATCCCCAAGGCTAGTACCTCACAAGGTCAAAACAATATCTTTGAGTGAAAATAATTTCTTTGATCTTTTCCCCACCTTGTCTAGAGTAAGAATATCATTGGTTTCTACATACTTTCCTCATACCCTAAATCGGGTCCACCAAGCCCCGTGTGGTCCCACTCCTTTAAAAAGATTATTCTTCAAGAACCATCTGGGATACCAATTCTAACAAGGATTTTAGGGATTGGGGAACTATTTCACAAGCCTAACCCTCAAAATCCTTTCTTCCTTTCCCTAGAATACATAATACCTTGCTTACTGAGCAAGCAAGCTCCATCTTTCAAATTTTTTTGGGAAAGGGTCTATTTGGGTCACTCTATCCATTGACTTATCATTCATTAGTGACTCCATACATATCGAGTCTCCTCCCATCGGTGAAAGTCTGTAAATAGAAGGGAGCCTTAGCTGAGGTGACAGTGAGCTAAGTCTCCATTTGTTGCACTTGGCCTAGCATTTTCCCTTTAGGGATCCCCCTTAGGTCCCCTGCTAGTTTGAGCGGTAACAAGCTTCTCACCAAAAGTATTGTTATTATGCACGTTATTTTATTTTAGGGGCATCATTAGTTCAGATTAGGCCATTCGAATTCATTAGAGATTGTATAAATACAAGTGAGGTGATTCATTTTCATCATCATCACTTGGATTGGGTTATTAGCTCTTGTGAGATTTTCGCTATCCCTTTTGGAGGATGAGTTTGGAGGATATGGATGAATTTTGATGTTTGGATCTCTATCTTGTCTTGGAGCTTCATTATTGGCATAAAATGATGATTAGATATACTCTTTTGTACATGTCAGTGCTCTTTTCATGCTTATTCTTGTTATTTACTTTGTCACATGAATGTTGATGGGATTTTCGCTATACAAGTTTGAAATTTGTTGCTTTCTTATATGAATGGGTGGAAATTTTGATCTTTTATAGCGTTGCATCATGTCATTGGCCATGTATGAATTGGTGAATGTTCCTAGAGATAATTTATACTAAATACATCTCGATAAGTCATCAATTATTGCAAATCGAAGTATAAAGTCCTTAAAGTAGCTGCTCTCGTGCCCTAATGCCATGCGAAGTTTCTTGAAGGCCTCCTTGATTGGGTGAATTCTTTCCGAACAATAAATTATCCTTGACTCCATCTCTCCCAAAGGACAAGGCACTAATCCTCCATAGGTGGTCACTTTCAAAGTTTATTTCTCTCACCTCTCCTTCTTTTTGTAGTCCTAGCCTCCATAGGTCATCTAGGGAATCAATTATCTCACGTGCTATCCATCAAAAGACTTTGATCTCTTTCCCACTACTGAGCTGGGGTTTTCTCTAGAGGCCCTCCAAATTTCACGAAATTCTGATGAAGGGATCTCAAGATATTGGAAGCCCTAGCTCAAGGATCATTTCATGCCCTAGGTTTCCCTTGGCTAGTGACCTCACTTGAATCCTTGCACTTTATTCCAAGAATATTTGTCCAGCCTCAACCTCATTTTCCTTGTTAGTATCATAAATAGGGTCATTGTCGAAATGATGGCTTCTAATATCCCATTTTCCCTCATTTATATGGAAGAAATTAGAAATGTCAACATCACAAGGAGCCACAATATTCATATCTTTTAAATATTTATTAAGCACCCTTTCTTGAATGATAGGTCCCACTTCATCATTTTCATTCTTATGGACTTCAATGGAGCTCCCATTTACATCATATTCGTACCCAAATCCCAAATTTGCAGTCGAAAGGTCTTCCATAGATTCTTCATTTGCTTGGTCATCATGACTTTCCTTAGAATCATCATTTTCATCATGGCTAGGAATGGAGGGCTCCTCTTTCTCCTTTTCTTGGAGAATATCACCCAAAGTATCTACAACAAAACCATGGTAGAAAATCTTAAGGAGAAGGCCATTGGTAGGATTTATTTTATATTCTTGTCGCATCTCATAGAGCTTGGCTCCTTGATGAAAAAATTGGGAAAGGATATCTCTAGCTTTATATCATTCTACCAACTTCTGATAGGATTTTTTATATTTATCCATTCTCTTCTGCAATATTTGGCAGCTTTCAGGATCCAGATCCTCATCATACTCCCTAGAGGAGATGCTTTCCAGATCATTGCTATTATTTCCCAAATTTGGAATTGATGACGACTCCACATCATCCTTGCTATCTTGGTCATCTTAGTCATCCAAATATTCTATGATTTCATCGGGTAAAGTGCCATGTTTTTCTTTAATGGCATGACACAAGGATTTGAATGCACCAGTGTAATAGGCAAGCTCAAGGAAAAGATAGTCAGAGGTATTTTCTTCATATTCTTGTTGTACATCATAAGGTCTTCCCTCTTCCTATTATAGAGGTCGAGTAAGAAATCCTTATCCTCATGCTTCACTACATGGTCACAAAATTCATTCCATTCACCCAACCTTTCCTGTAGTTTTTGAAAGTCTTGAGGATCAAGGTCATTATAAGGAAAGTCAGGGACAACTTCTCTTTCACTATGGTCCATTTTTCATGTTTTTGTATGTAAAGAAAATGTGGAGTCACCAAGTTGAATTCTTAATGCCTTGATATATGCTTGCTTCACCCTACAAGCATTAACTTTGAAGTTCAATTGAAGAACTAGGGCTTCATTATTTCAATGGAGTCACCCAAATGATATGTCAATATTGTCGTATGGGGAACAAAACACACGTCTCGTGTCCTCGATAGCAGTGCCAAAAATGTTGCCACACAATCTAGCAGGGATCCTAGGAGGGGTACATGTTACCCACCACCTATGGGTGATATCCATAGTGGGGAAATTTTTCTCCTATATGGTCCTCAGCCGGCAGCGAGCGACCGCTTGCAACCACCAAATAATTCGATGTGCCAATATCTCCACTGCCTAATCCAGCCATATGCTCCCTTTCCCATCTATTATGATCGTATGTTTGAAGGTGGGCCTTCAAACACTGAAGGTATGGCTTTCATTGTGTAGTTGGGTATTTTTTTTTACTTATCATGGACACTTTTGAGCATGGATTATTGGGGGGATTCGACGGAAAAAGTGATTTGGTTTGTACTCTTGTCTCCTCTGTCCAATTTGATGGTTAACCTTGTATCTTAGTCCCATGGGATCTCTTTTATTAGCTACTAGCTTTAGGGGTGGCATTACATGGGAAATCCCGATTTTGGTTGCATGGTCCCGCATCTCAACACCATATACATCGCTTCCCTCCACTCATTATAACCCCATTCACCATATTTCCCATCTAGGTCCACACTTGTCCATTGGGTCCACAAGGAGTTAACCTCCCCCTCCCCTTGTCCACACCTTTGAACGATGCCCCAGAGGTTGATGCAGCTAAAAGGAAAGGAAAAAGCATATTTTGGCCACTCTCAACAGGAAATGTACCATAAAATGTAAAAGATGGTTGAGACATACAAATTTAGCACGAGGAAAATCCAACATGAGCTCCTACCCCTATCATTATGGCCATCACCTTAGGTCCTAGGGCCCCTTATATCATCCCTTTTCATCATTAAGGAACCCATGATTGTCCCAACCCCTAGTGGGCAATAAATTTCCTGAAGATGAACCACAGTTGCGGGTTCGAAACGTCGATTATCTAACTGACATTATGCGGTGGATCCAGAAAAATATTTGAAACAATTTCCCCACCTTAAGGGGGTATTCACTACTATATCCCACACATCATGCTCTCATCCCCTGGAACCCCAAGCAATTATAAAAGGAAAAATCAATAAACGGAAAAAGGCATATTAAGAAGGGTGGAAAAACAAAGGCTCGGGTAACCCATGTACCATGATTGCTCGCTCCTTCATTCATACACCCAAGTGTGGGCTTGCCTTATTGTAGCTACCCTTGTACTATGGCATGTTGCTTGGAGCCTTTCCCTTGATGCCCCACTCTCTTCCATCATTATATCACATGTCGCCTGCCATTTGATGGATGTACCATGGACATGTCACTCCCCTTTAGAGGTTGAAACCACCTAATAGGGTCCTTGGTTAAACTTCTTCTTGATCTTGGAGACACTTGCACATTCTAAAACACATTATGGAATGGCTTGGCAATATGAAGTGTCCACTTGGTTCCATGATTTGTAAGCTCATCAACTCAATTGCACTAATGTTTGGTTGTACTGGAAGGTGAGGGGGCACATTAGACCTTATACAGGATTGCAAGTGGGTCTTCATCTTGGGTTTAGTCTCCCTATACGGGGTCCGAGCCCTCTAGAGGGTGATATTGGCATTTGTAGGGTGAGCGTTGAGACTTGAGAGCCACGGGCCTCCACCATAGCAAAGAGCAGATTGCACATCATGGGATCCTTCAATTCCACTCATTTCTTGATCGTGTTCCATTTATTTGACAATGATGGTACAGTGGAATCTCAAGTTTTGCGAAGCTCTAGCTCGAGAACCATTCTCCCTATTTTTCCTTCGGGTAGTGTCTTCATTAATGGTCATTGCATTAAAGTATCAAAGTCAAATCCACTTTCTTTTATCCTTTTCTTCTCCCTCACTTGGTCAAGACCCTTTATTTGAAGTTTCACCCCAAACCCTTGACCTCATTTGGGTCCACTAGGGTTTCATTGTGGTCTTGCAGGCTTGTCATTCCAATTTCACAAGGATTACATAGAAAACCCTATTATCATACGATTCTTATTCCTAGGGCACTTCATGTCAAGAAATACTCCTCAACCCTATGTCTAGGTCTCCCTCTAGCCCTTCTTGGAGAGCCACACATCTTGCTTCTAAAGCAAGCAAGCCCTATCATTACAGTATCTCCTTTGTATAGGCTCTTGAAATCACAGCCTCCACACCATTGATACATTATTCTTAGTGATTTCCCTAATACTAGGACCCCTCCTATCAATGAAAGTTTGTAAAGTGCAGGGAGCTTTCGCTGAGGGAAATCACTTGAATGATAGGATCAATGGCATGTGGTGTGATTTCCAAAACCCATTCAAAGGAGAGGCTCAAATAATGGCTCAATTGCTTAAAAGAGAAGTTAATGGTTCTCCAAGAAAGGCTTATGAGGAGAGCTAGACCTAGGAGGAAAGGTTATTCAATCACAAGGGACACTCTTAAACCAAAGGCTTCCTAAAGATGCAAGTTCTTTCTTTAGGGTTGTGTAAGATAACGACCATATAAAGGTTCGGGACCACAAGAGAGACCTATAGAAAATCCAAGCAAGGCCGAGGGCTAGAAGGTGATCTTCAAGGATATATCTAGGTTAAGCAAGGATAAGAAAAGCCAAAAGAATAATTAACTTCCTTTGAGTTTTCAAGAGCAAATGTCCTTTGGAATGCCAGCAACCAAAGAAGTTTAAAGCTAGAATCGATGATGGAGCTAGGGCTTGATATTTCCCTCAAACTAGTCACGGGAATTGCCTCAAATTTGGAGGGTCAATAGAGGACTCTATAGCGTAGTAGCCTACCAATTTTCACTCAAAAAGATCCCTTCTAAAGCGATTCACACTAAGCCCTAGTTGAACTTCTAGGGTTAGGGCAAAAAAAATGGAATTTCGCTTTATTAAGGAGAGCTATGCAGCGTTCGCTAAACCTAAGAGGAAACAACTCGGCTACAAGAGGTATTTATACTTCGTTTAACAAAGGTTGATGGGTATTTGAGGATGCAACAAGCAAAACGAGCCTCTAGGAACATTCATTCAAATTATCTAATGTGCAATGCATGCAATGCTTCAAAATCCCAGTGTTTTCATGAATTCGCATTTAATTGGGGCACATGTACGCTTATGACAAGACATTCCATACATTAGACACGTAACAAATTAAAGATATAACATCAAAACAACACTTACAAGATAATGCGAGTATATCCATCCATCACAATTGCAATTAGAAGCTCCAAGACAAGATGGCGAAAATCCCAAACATCAAAATGCATCAATGACATCCAATTTTGTACATCAATTGCAGGTCTAAATTCTTTTTGAAGAGAAAATCCCAATCCAAATGATGATGAGTTACAAATGAGGCTCTCCTTTAATTTATATGAGCCTCTCACAAGTTCAAATGGTCTAATTAGCCCTATTAGGCCCCTAAAAATAATTTTAATGTGCAAATAACAACCCTATTGATGACAAGCCCACCAAATAGCTCAAAAGAATAGCTCGAAAGTATAAAATAAAGCCTTCCTAATCAGGCCGAAATGATAAAACAATGGTGCAAAGGGTCATTGCAAGGCCAAGAGAAGTCCTCCATGTGCCATGATGAAGAGGAGGGCTCTCTAAATGATGACCAAGGGGGTGGCCCCTTGGTTTCCAAGAAAACAATCTGTGGTGCTCCCAAGTGGTTGTGGGGCACAATTAATGGTCTCATGGGTCTCCAACTAGATCAGTCATGTCGATGCTCCATCAATAAGGGCTAGAATGATGGCACGTGCCCTCCCATGTCTCTCCGTATGAGACAACACCACACGCCATCTGGGCCTTGGATTAGCTGCCAAGTGTCAGGTGCAATTATGTGGCTGGTTGGGCAACATGGTCCAAGTGCATCATCATATCTATGTAATTGGGGCACGAGCAAGAAATATGTGGTGCTGAAGAAGCCCATGGCATGGCAATCAACGCTCTGTTGCAGTGGAGGCCCATGGCTCTCAATGCTCACCCTACAGGCGCCATTATGACCCTTTGGAGGGCTTAGACCTCGTATAGGGAGACCAAGTCCAAATGGATATCCACCTGCAATCTTGTATAAGATCCAATGCATCTCCTCACCTTCCAGTACAACAATCCATTAGTGCAATTGAGTAAATAAGCTTTCTAAACAAAGGGAAAAAGTGGACACTTCATAGTGGCATGCCCTTCCAAATTGGCTTTAGAAGGTACAAGTGTTTCATTGCACAACAAGAGAGGTTAATAAGGGACCCTCTTAGGTGGTTTCTGTTGGAGATTGTAACTAGTTTCAGTCTTCATAATTATCATTTGTGTTATGTCATGATGTAATTCTTATGTATTGGAAAAAGAAAAGAAAATTGACTTATTAAAGCATGGGTTACATGCTTGGGTCATTGGTCAATAGGTCAAAGCACCCATTGTGTGCTCTAGGGTTTTTGTCTTGAGTCAAATTCAATATCATAATGTAAAAGACCCCATTGGGCAAAGAAATAAAATATATTTTACTTGAAAAGTGTCTAGAAGGCTCAAAAGAACAGGTCGTCCAACTATCCTAAGTTGGCCTAGACTGGGCTTAAGAGCCACTTCGAAAGGCTATATATAAAGAGACTTCAACCTCCATTAAAACATACATCAAGCAATCACATATTGGATTTGTTCTGAAGTCTGAAAGGGATGCAAAGGTCTATGAGAGTCGGAATAGTCTAAGCAAAGAAGAAGATAAGTCTCAAAAGTCTGTAGTGCACACATGCAAAGATCCTAGGTTTTGCTAGGGTTTCCACAGGTTCTGAAGTTGCAAAAATAAAGAAGACAAAGTTCAAAAGTAAAGAAGATATGTATTGATGGTTGGTTGACTTGTATCTTGAAGGAAGCTATAGGTCTTGTGTTTGGTCTTGGAAGTCTCCTTTGAAAGTTGATAAGAAAGAGAAGTTATTGTGGGCTTTCCCTTGTTGGAGGGGTTTTTCCCTAGTGTGAAGTTTCTATCTTGTGTTCATGTGATCTCTATTGTTTGGCATTTATTTGATTATGAAGAACACACACATAATAATAATCTAAGTAGAAGAACATAATCACAAATAACTATAATGAATGGAAAATGGGATTACAAATGTTTCCTTAATCATATTTTCCAACAGTTTCAACCTCCAAGGGAGTAACAGGTCCATGGTACATATATCAAATGGCAGGTGTCATGTGAAATGATGGTGTAACGGAGTGGGGACACAGGGAAAGCTCCAAGTCACATGTAATGATACAAGGGTAGTTATGATGGAGGAAATCCACCCATGGGTATATGGATGTAGGAGGGAGCAATCGCGGTACATGAGTTACCCCAGCCTTTGTTTCTCCATTCTTCTTCATATGCCTTTTGCATTTTATTGATTTTCTTTCTTTTAACTACTCGAGGCTCCAGGGCATGAGAACATGATGTGTATAATAAAGTAGAGATTACCCCCTTAAGGTTGGGCAATTCATCAGCCACCAGGGGTTGGGACAATCATGGGTTCCTAAATGATTCAAGGGGCACTCATAGGGGCCCTAGGAACTAGGGTGGTGGCCATAATGATATGGGGTAGAGCTCATGTTTTGCATTTTGTGTTACATTTCCTATTGTAAGTGGCCAAATTATGCTTTTAACTTTCTTTCTAGCTGCATCAACCTCTAGGACATCGTTCCAAGCCTGATCCAAAGTGTGGACAAGGGGAGGGGGAGGCTAACTCCTTGTGGACTCAATGGACAAATGTGGACCCGAATGGGAAAAGAGTGGAAAGGGGTTATAATAAGCGGAGGGGTGTGAGATATATGGTATTGGGAAGTGAGACCGCGCAACCAAAATCAGGGTTTACAATGTAGTGCCACTCCTAAAGCTAGTAGCCAATAGAGGAGATCCCATGGGACTAGGAGAAAAGATTAACCACCAAGTTGGGACAAGGGAACAAAATTACCATCCAAGCCCATTCTTTTCGACGACTCCCCCCACTAATCCATGTCCAAATGTGCCTAAGAAAAACAAGCATAAACACCCAATTACATAATGAAAAGCCATACCTTCGGGGTTGGAAGGCCCACTTTCAAACATACAATCATAACGGATGGCTGAAGGCACACAATGGCTAGCTCAAGTGGCAGAGAATGGTGGCACATTGAGCTATCTAGTGGGTGCAAGGGGCTACTAGTTGTCAGCTGAAGACAAATCTAGGAGAAAAATTCTCGTATAGGGGTCACCCACTAGTGGTGGGTAACACAGCCTTTGACTAGCATTGACATTTTGGTGTTTGGGAATACTTTGACTTGGTTTGAGTTCAGTTTTGGATTTGTTCTTGGAGGTTGCATTATTTGGCACAAATATCAAGGCACTTTGGGCAGTGTTGACTTATGTCAACCACAAGTTTTACTATAGTTTCTCTCTCCTTTGATCGAGCAATTTTGGGGTTGTTTTGACTTGACTTTCACCAGCAAAGTCAAAGTCAAAGTCGTTGACCTTTGACTCGTGGTTTATGAATTAGATCATTGTAATCTATTTGTTGAACATTTAATGACAATCTAATAAGAAGAGAATTTGAAAGGTTTTCCCCCTTTGGGGTTTTTTCCTTGGTCTTTGACCAAATCTTATCTCTATTATTGCTCTTGATTGTCTTCTATTGTACATTGCATTTGTTGTTCTATTTACAATTTCTATTAATCTTTAGAAGATTGAAATTGATTGTTAATTGAAGAAAAGGATTGGGCTAAATGATTGCAATAACATAGAATAGTGGAAAATTAACAATTTGACAAGACTGGGATTTACCAAAAATGAAGTAGATTCGAACCTTTACTTTAAGGTTGTGAAGAATGCACCTCTGATCCTATTATGATATGTTGATGAATTTTTTTGATAGGTGCCAAGCCTCTTATCATTCAGTGCAAGAAGCAATTGGCTTCCAAGTTCATTATAAAGGATCTTGGGTTGATGCATTATTACTTAGGATTAGAAGTATGGTAGAAACCTAGTGAATTCTTCCATGGTCAAGGGAAGTATGTGATAAAGATCCTTAAGAATTTCGGAGTGATGGATTGAAAATCCATGGCAATTACCATGTTGACTAACTTGAAGAAGTCAAGAGGCTATGCCTCCAGTTTGGTAGATCCATCTATTTACAGGTGGCTAATTGGTATGTTGATGTATTGGGTTAACACCAAGTCGGACATTTGCTTTGTTGTGAACACTTTGAGCCAATTCCAGATAGAACCAAGACATGAGCATTAGATTGCAACTGAGCACATATTGAGATATTTGTGTGGTATAGTGAATTATGGTATGGAATATGTTGCAAACAAGTATGTATAGCTTCAGGGATATACAGACACAGATTGGGCAAGAAGTGTTGAAGACAGGAAGAGTGCCCGAGAGTATGCTTCAGTTTGGGATCCACTATGATATCATGGATGAGTAGGGAGAAGAGGTCAATAGCACTCAACATTTCTAAAGCAGAGTACATTGCAGCGAATGGGGCTTGTACTAAAGCAGTCTGGCTCTGAAAGTTGTTTGTAGGACTATTCAACAAAGATTTGGAACCAACAACGATACATTGTGATAATCAAAGTTGTGTAAAGCTTTCAGCAAATCCCGTATTCCATAACAGGTCAAAGCATATTGAGATCAAGAACCACTACGTCTTTGACATGGTGCAGAGGAGAGCAATAAGGATTGAGTACATATCCATCAATTAGCAGACAACTAATGTTCTAACGAAGTCATTGCCGAGGGACAAGTTCATGTACTTCAGAGACAAGATGGGCCTTGTGGAGATCACCCCTCTCGTTGAGAGGGAGTGTTGACTTATCTGCAGCACGGATGGACATGGGTCCAAGAGACCCAGAGGGCTCAAGTGAGTGTCTCTTGGAGGAGGATCCTGATCACACATCAAAAATGGTGGAGTGAGGTCTTGGACACTGATCGCACACTAAGCATGGTGGAGTGAGGTCCTTCAGCTTCTAGACCCTGACCACACACCCAAAAAGTGGGTGAGGTCCTCGACCTTGATCACACACCGGATAGGGTGGAGTAAAGTTCGGCTCAACATCTAGACCTGCTAACCAACTAGGAACGGGTTGAGTGAGGTCTTGGCCCAAAGTGTTCACTAGGAAGGGTGAGTGAGTGCTTTCTAGTTGAGGGTCTCAGCGTTTTGGCCTAGGTGGTGGCCATGGGATTCAAGGACTAATCACTCTGGAGGAGTCCTAATATGCTGATGACATTGCCATGGGTTTGGTACAACCCCAGATATGGCCGCTAGCAGATGCTGATGATAGATGATGATGCTAGTAATAATGGATAACCTTTTCTTTAAAGAAATTTGTTCAATATGAGAACATCTATGACAGTGATGATGAATACCTCCCTAGTTAAGAGGGAGTGTTGAATTTGTAACTACGGTCGGTCTTCATAATGTACTTTTGGTCACTTGATGTAATTATATTTATCATTGTAAAGCATATTTATAATGTTGAAGTCAATTTTTATTTTTTTTTTGTTATCTTGATTCAAAGTCCTATTGCGACTATTAAAAGATGTAAATTTTAATTTTTGAAATGTAATTTTTGGCTCCAAAAAGTGACAAGTTGGCATCCCTCCAAGTCAAATTGGCCCTGGCCAAGAGACATGCTTATTCACCCTAAACAGACTACCATATAAACACACCTTGAGCTCCTCATTTGGCATATGCACATTCCTCACTCAAGACAACTTCTAGGCAAGAGGAGGTCAAGAAGGACGCCGGACAAAGGAAGAAGGCCAAGTTTCTCTCTCTCCTCTCTCATCAGCTCACACGTTTGGATATAAGTCTCTCTCTTTGATTCACACTATTTTTGGGCATTCTATTGCGGGTGGGCCAAATTTTTTTGGGTTACTAGGCAGTTTCTGAGGGCCAAAATTCTGGGCTACTGGACAGTTGTTGAGAGGCCGAAATTTCTGGATTAGGCAAGCAGAACAAAGTGCAACATCAGTTTGGGTGACTTGACTTGGAGGAGAAGACTATGTTTGACCATAGGTCTTGGTGTGTCTCTTATTGAACAGAAAGAAAATCTCTATTGAAAAGATTGCTGGGTTTTTCCCTGTAATGGGTTTTCCCAGGGTAAATCTTGTCTCTCTTTTTGTGCATTGTGATCGCTATTGTTCTAGTGTTGAATTTCTGAAGTATAATCACCGAATGATATATTGAAATAAGATAAAATAATATCTACATCAAAAGTAATTATCAGAATTTCAGAAATATTGTGCCAACACTGATAGCTCTAGAAAAATCTACAGGATCTGGGTTCATAGATTCTTGATTAAGAGCTTCTTAGGGGGGCACTTCAGTTGGAAGGAAGAGCAACAGATCATTTGACAACTTTGTAGCAGGAAGGAAAAGTACACATTGAAACTACTAGAACATCCATCATTCCTCGAGAGAGCACGCAAGAAGAGGAGAAATTCATCTTGATTGACTGTTTTCAAAGCATTATTGGTGATATGATTGAACCAAAGCAAAGGAAAACTCATTCTATGATCGTTGAAGTAAAGCAAAGACTCACTCTGTGATTGTTGAAGTATTTGACACAGAAATAGAAGCTCATTCTAAACTCTAATTTTTTAAATTCCTCCTTGAGAATAAAGAGCCAGCAAAGCTACTTGTAGCTGGAGTTTTCCCTCATTAGGTTTCACCAAGGTAAATCTTTGTGTGCCTAGGTATGTGAGATTGTGAATTTTGTTCCATTGATTGCTTTGTTTAAATGCAAAGTCCATGTTAACAACGTAGTTGATTTATAGACATAAATAAAAGAATATAAGTTAAATTAAAATTTATACTGGTGAATTTCCTGGTGATAGACTGAGTGAATACGGATCAATTCTTGCATATTGCAAGTACCAGTTCATTAGCATCAACTCAATAAAAGTACCCTATCTTGGGATTTTTGTACAAACCACCTTGAATTGTTATTAACTTTGGCAATTGTTTGATATGGGTGTTGCATAACAACTTTTGCTCCATAAATTAGATAAGTTTGATGTGTTCCTGCCCTGGGAGGAATTGCATTCATGTCTTTGTAAGCAATTATCTCTGAATTTTATAAAAGATATTATTAGCTTTATTAATTCTGGTGACATTTCATTAATTTCATATGCAATGAATTAACTATTCAAGTCAGTATTACTATCAATCTTACAATTTTACAGATTAATGGTTCTTTATAATGGATCATTTTTGTCCTCTGCAAGAATCTGCACTGGAGTTTAGTCAATGAAATCTTCTTTATATGTTACGGTTAAATATTTAGCTGTATTTTGTCAAAACTTCCACGCCTCCTCTAAGAGTGGGGAGGTTCTGCTCCTTGATCATCCTCTGAACAAGCAACCAATTCTGAGTGAAAAATGACACAATTGCCAATTTACGATGACAAATTACAATCATTGTTGTATTTCTGAATATCTTTGTTGCCATAACAATCTTGGGTTTTAACAGGTGTAGATAAAGTTTTTCTAATGGAATTTTTCTCCTTGCTTCTTGATATTCAGTATTGTGCCCAGTATGTTGTCAATGGTGCAACCCATTCATATACCCAGGTTGCTCTATGCGTAATTTCTTTGCAAGAGGTGTTTCATATCAGCAAGAAATTAGCGGAGTCTCTCTTGACATCGAGCACATATTGTTTATCACAATGGAGGCTATTTGAAATTTGGATTTCATATGCCATTAACAATTACCTCTGAATCAGAGCCCAAAGTGATGTTGCATATGCCACTTTGAAATTTGGACAAATATGCCGTAAAGTCATTTGAGTGCTTGGCCTATCAAGGAAAGTGGGATTGCTGCCAATCATATGGCTAAATTGGAAAAAGAGACGTTTGCTAAGCTTCAGCAAGTCTCAGTAATAGTTTCTGATTGAAAATTACTACTACATTATGAGCATTTATTGTTTGCATTAATTCAATTTTTGGGGCAACAAGATGCTGAGGAAACTGGTGATGATGAATATTTTGTTTGATGAAATTCCACAAATAAATGTGTACCCCAATGCCGTAGAGGTTGCGGTTTGCTTAGTTAACTGATGTAATTTTATCCTGTGTATAGGGACTGCGCATTCACATAAAGCATTTGTTCTACTTTGGTTGTTTTTAGCGGAAAATAAAACTGTGCACATTTTTGAGCGTCAAGTAGTAGTTTGTAAACTAAGGAACTAAGTCACGTGTTAAAGTTCCTTCAGGTATCTCAGATTGGAATATCAGTTTCCCATTATAATCATTATATCTTGTTAGCTAATTTTATACTTCCATGATTTTTGAAAATAACTTGACCTATTGTATTACTGTCAGGCATGGTCTTCCTCATAAATATTGCGTATTGCATTGATCAAGTCGTTTTATTGAAGAAAATATATTAACGTCCCGTGAATGAATGTGAGGCAATTAAATTGTCGAAATCTTTTAGTCCAATGGATAATGTGAGATGTTTGACTTGTAAAATTGTCTTCTAATTGATTGGTCTTGCTAGTTGTTATGCCTTTAGACCTAGGGTGCCTGTTCTTTTGAATTTATTTAGTTGGAAGCAGTATTCTATGCTGATTGGTCTTGCCAGTTGTCATGCCTTTAGACCCGGGGTGCCTGTTCTTTTGAATTTGTTGATGGTGTATCTTGCTGATATTTTTTGGACTTAATCTATATGTGCAGTCTCAGGGGGAAGATGGAGGCCTGAAAGTTGATTACTTCACTTTTTCACCACATAACCACGACATAAAAGACTTAAACTGATATTTTAGAAGTTTTGAAGTGATTACAACCATATGTCAGTTCTATTGTATAAAGTCATTAGTTTTTGACATTGCAATAATTGTTGTAAAAGACTTAAAAATTGTGCAGGTTCAGACAGTATTTTTGAAACTCAGCCACTTGTGAATGAAGCATGGATGGATAATCATAAAAGTGAATTAGCTGAAGCACTTGCAGAGAGAGTTATTTTTTTGTGCTCACCCTACACATGGATCTAGGGTCACTCCTCCCTTATCCACTATCAATTCCTATGGCAGCGTTGAATCAATCAACGGTTTTTAGGTTTTACTGACAGCTGAAGTCCAACACATGCTTGTTTCATGAGACCACTGTAAAACATTTTACAACTATGATAAACCAGAATTGTCTGCTCTAAAACAAGAAATGGTGAAGCTGCAGCCTCAAGTTCAATGCATTTGAATGCAGAACTTCAGGATTATGTGTCTGTCTATTTTTAATCTAAAATCATGCTATGATTTGATAATCAGTTATGTTTTACGAGATGAAGGTTGGAGCTAAAACTATTATCTTGTTTCCAGGAGCATTTTGTATGGGAGGTGACGAAGATTGAAATTATAGTATATATGTGTTGTTTGTCACGGTTGTGAGAATTCAACAAGGCATGTTGAGAAATTTTTTTTCCTTTAAAGAATTCCAGAGACAAAATGTTTATTGCCGAGAGAAAGAACATGCAATTCATTAGCCATGCCAAAGATTATTGCACAATACATGTAGAACAAGACCATATGGTTGTAGAATGGGCTTATATATTACTTCAATCTTGTTGAATTGGATTGCACAATACATGTAGAACAAGACCCTATGGTTGTAGAATGAGCTTATATGTTACTTCAATTTTGTTGAATTGGATTCTTGAAGCATTTAAAAGGATTGGATATTTTGTATCAATATATTTTTTAACATGCGAAATATGACATAAATTAAAGTAGGGCAATAGTTCATTATGATGGCAACTACACTCTCCTTCAACAGTTGAAAAAGAAAAAATGAAAAAATGAATGAAATAGTGAAATTATTAATGGATATGACAAATGAAATATACTACGAGGAAATTACCATGTTATTACAAACTATGTTTTAGATGGATGGGTCGATGGTTTAAGGATGGATTAATGATTGAAATTTTGAAGGCCGGGGAAAAGTGTAGCTTTCTAATAAGCATGTAGTTATGTTTAAGGCATGGGGTTATCGACTCAATATTAATTTTCAAAATAGAAAATTACACTGAAATATACTATCAAGAGAAAAAAAAAATATTGGGAAAAAATGCTATATATTGGGAAAAAATGCCATAAAAACATAAAAACTTGCACAGTGTATTGTTCACTGTTAAATTAATTAGACAAAATTAGAAAAGGGTGCCTAGCTAAGGTGAACTTGATTTTGTTGCAAACTTCCCTAGCTAGGTGAGAACATGGTTCCTTCATATACTAGGATTTATGTTTGAGCTTTGAGTTTCATAGACTCAACTGAGATTAAAATCAAAGGACATGCTAGATGAGACACTAAAATTAAATGGCTAGATAAACAGTTGCGCTGAGAGATGCTCTATAACCCACTGTGGGGAAGATGTTGTCACATAACACACAAGTGTGTGTGTGTGTGACAACCAAAAAAATTAAACAATAACAACTAAAAGATCATACATGCCAATTGCATTACGTTGGAAAAAACAAATGCGTGTTGTGTTTGTGTGTATATATATCCACCAATTTGAACTTGCATAATGCAGTTGTTTTCCATTAAACTAATTATACAAAATCAGAAAAAAGGTTCATGCTTGATTTTGTTGCCAACCTCTCAAGCCATGGTGAGAACCTTGTTACTGGATATACATGGAGTTATGTTTGAACTTTGAATTTCATTGACTCAATCAAAATTAAAATCAACCAACATGCATGAAATGGCTAGATAGGTAGTTGTGCTAAGAAACACTCTACATCATAAAATCGTTGGATAGGTAGTTGTGCCAAGAGGCACTCTATATCATAAAATGGCTAGATAGGTAGTTTCTCTAAGAGGCACTCTACATCCTAGTATGGGGAAGATGTTCCTGTGTAACATATATGACAATAATAATAATAGTAGAAAAAATAATAATAACTAAAAGAAATTACATGTTAGTTGCATTACACTTGAAACAAACACAAAAATTGTATCTTAGCTGCATTACACACACACACACACATATCCACTAAAAAAATAAAATATCTCCTTCAGTACACTTGAAACATGCACATCCACTAGACCAAAACCATCTTAACTTTAGATCTATCTAGTTTTTGCATATCCACTAGACTAGTTCCATTTGAACTTTGGATCTATCAAGTGTCGAGAGAGATCAAATACTTTGATATGTAAACCGTTTTTAAAGTAAACTTTGCACTGTGAGGGATTTGATCCCTATTGGTGCTCGATAGATCTGGAGTTAAGATAGATCTACATTAGCATTAAAGTAAATTTGGGGGCTAAAATGGGCCTCCTAAGGAAAATGTTAAAATAGTAGAAACACATGCCATAAATCATATGCCACGACCCACTAAGTTAGAGATATTATCTAGTGAAGATTAATGTACATTGTCTCATTAATGATAGTTGCTAAGTTGGTTTAGCATAGAGTCATGAGATAAGAGAAAAAAATAAGAATGAAAGATATATATTTTTGTGCATTTAGAAAGTTATTATATTAATTAATGCATCATGTAGTGTTATTATATTGATTAGCTATTATATATATATATATAGAGAGAGAGAGAGAGAGAGAGACAGAGAGAGAGACAGAGAGAGAGAGAGATTTATGTAATATATTATATTCATGATTTAATCATACCTTTTATTTCCAAGTAATGTTGAAAGTGCATTCCATAAGTGTTATAAGCAATGAGCATTGGTTTAGATTAGTCAAGATATCTTAGTAGCAACAAAATGGATCATAAGAGGAACAAAATATTCATACACTACTCAACTAGAAATTCTAAGTCACAATATCCCAAATTAAGGAACTACATGATATGACATACAAATGCATATATATGTTTTTAAAAAGATAAAAACTAGAAAAAAGAATTCATGAGTCTATGAAGTTGCTCTCATGATGAGCAATGATTTGATCATCCTTGTGTTCTTCATGGATGTATGAGTTTTATGGCAATAGCACCTCATAAATAGCATATGCTTGCATATTTAGCACTATGAAAATATGTGAAAATGTGATATTGAAGAACTGCATCACAATCAATATTAGTTCAATGGAAATTTAAAGACCCATATTGCTACCTAAATTTTGTCCTGCATCTAATGAATAACTAATTTTGAATTTCCAAAGACCCAAAGTTATTTTATGTTCCTTTCACCAACACATTTAAACATTGTGTTGTATCTTTGAGATGATAATGGTCAGCGATCATGCCACGACATCTAAGATATTTGTTTTGGGGGTTCTGTTTTAATTTTGGAGGACTAATGTATGAAGCAGTTTTAAAACGGTCATGCCTATCCTTTTCAAATAGTATTAATATTTAAATAGAGGGCTGCTATTAAAATCCACACAGTGATATAACTTGTTTAGTGATGAGTAGAAACTGAAAGATGATATGACTATTACAATTTTCAAATAGAAAATTAAATAATCATAAGTAAGAAAACCTTCAAACAATATTCAGAAAGTTTAACAGAATATGCCTAAGATTACAAAAGATGCTGATGATTTTATGATGATTTTATGATTTAGAGGGAATTAGTTAAACAAACAGTTTATATAATTCATTCTCTTTAAAGGTGATCACCTAAGAAGCTTATAGGAGTAAATTGAAGCACAGCTATTCCTACCTATTTATCTTTGTAAAACTTAAGAATATGAAGAAAGAACACAGTAAATGAAAATTGGAAAACTTACAGGGAACATAAAACTGTATGAATCAAAACTCATAATCATTTGCTTTTGTGTTAATGATTCAGAAAAAGCCAAGTAAATTTAATGCTTACAAATGTTTCTTTCAAGGGTGCAACCCTTAATAACTCGTGGAAGGGAGTTATTTATACAATCTTAGAGCTAAGAAAATATCTTAAAGAAATTTACAAAAATAGATCAATACAAAATCAGGAATATAAACTGATAGTCAATCTGTCACTATTTTGGTGTTGAGTTGTTGATGACTATTCCTGGAAAAGCTTAAAATTGTTGAACTGTTGATGACCTTTCCTGAAAACACTGAATGTTGTTTGATCCTTTTTTCAGTGAAGTAAATCAGTTAATTGTTCCCAGCGTTTCTTATCTGGGATAGATAACTTAGTTACCCTTTGGTAAACTTCATCCAGTTATGTATATTTAGTAAAAGTGGGTTTTACTGGAAATATATGTCTGATTTCATTTAGAATGAAAAATGCATCTCTGAGTGCATGTTAGGCCCCTATACTACTAGTGTAAGCTCTTATTGTTATTAGTACAACCCCCTTATTATATTTTTGTACCCATGTAGTCCCCATATTGTTATTATTGTGCCCCATAGAAGCCCACTATTGTTATTATTGTTCCCTTACATTATTATTGTTATGTCGGCTCTGATTGTATTATGACCCCTTATACTCATATATATAGAAATGAGGCCTTGTCATTTGTATCATCTAAGAATTGTTCATTTGTGTAATGTAAAGGAGGTTGCCCCCTCGAAGAGGCTTATTTATAAGGCATTGATCTATCTTTTCTATCTTTTTGTGAGCTAGTTTCATAACATTTGGTATCAGAGCTTTGGATTCTAGGGTTTCGCTACTCCAAATAGGTCATCATGGTATTTTCACTATAACTTTTTTTCTGCGACGTTTTAGAAGCTAAAAACAAAACCATTTGAGGAGAAAGCCTGATGAACCATGCATCTAAATTTCAGATCTTGTCTCGCTATATTTTCGGAGATATGATATGAGGAAGTTAGGGTTTTTGCAAGCTTCAGAATTTCATCTAAAACAGGTCATCATGGTATTTTTGCTATAAACTTTTCGCTATGAAGTTTCAAAAGCTAAAGAAAAAATCGCTCTGAATCTCGGGTCTGAATTTCAGATCTTGTCTCGCTATATTTGCAGATATATGATCTAAGGAAGTTAGGGTTTTTGCAGACTCCCGAATTACATCCGAAACAGGCGACCTTAGGAAAATTGTCATAACTTTCTCTCTAAGCAACAAATTGAAATTTCGTAAGAAGTTATAGAAAGAGAACGGACTATAGCTTTTTGTGCATAGCTTTCAGATCCGAAGGTTGAAATGGTGACACGTGGCACGTCATACAAGTTCTCTCTACTGAAACATTATATAATCAGGTCATCTTAGGAGATTAGGCATAACTCTTTCTTGGAGAATCAAATTCTGATCAGACTTGTGGGGTTAGAAAGAGGACTTAGAGGGCTACTGCAGGAGACAATTTCATAACTTTGACACTTGAAAGTACATAGTTACAGTCATTTCAAGATCGAGCTCCTGAAATCAAGAAAAGGCGATGTGAGGAAGTTTGATGGAAAGGATCCAGTAAATTGGATACTACAGATGGAGAAATATTTTGATCTACATGGTGTACCATTTTTACAAAAGGTATGTATTACATCTTCATATTTAGAACTGGATCAATTTTTATGGTCTAAAGGGCTTTGTTCTCGTAAACAACTTGTTACATGGTCAATTTTCAAGGAAGAAATGATAGCACATTATGAGCATACAAAGAGCAACACCTTCTTTAGAGCAACACCACAACAATTGGAAGAAAAAAAGAGAAAAAGGGCTTTGTTACAAAGTGGAAAGAAAAATTATGGCAACAAGGAAGTCTACCCCTCACAATTATAAAGATGGAAGTGTTGTTTCTCCTAGCCTTCCACAACCTACAAGGGTTACACCACAACAATTGGAAGAAAAAAGAGAAAAAGGGCTTGTTACATTGTGATAGCAAATGCACTAAAGGTCATAAGTGTGTTGAGAAGAAATTATTTTACATAGAGTATGAAGAGGAGGAAGAAAAGGATCAAGAAACATCAAAAGAAGA